>SRPV01000047.1:0-48496 GCA_018360135.1 Claviceps sorghi | reverse complement strand
ATCTTATAGCTTTAAAACAGTTATTATAAAAAAGGACCTTCTTAATACCTTTTACTTTAATTTAATATTTCTTACTAACTAATTTAGTAAAGGGTAAAAGAAGCCTAAAAAGATTATATAAGCTAAGGCCTATTTTCTTAAAAAGAACCTCTTTATAAAGTTACTTAATAAGTCTTTTATAGTATTTATTTAAGTCTTAGCTATTAACCTTTAGTTTAATAGGCTAAGAGTAGGTCTTTATAATAAGTTTATTTATAATATTCTTAACCTAAGCTCTCTTAGTTATATTAGCGTTAATAAAAGGCATAATATAGATATTTATCTAATTAAGTAAAGACTAATTAACCTTATAAAGTATAATTACTTTAGTCTTTAGTTATAAATCCTTTTATAAGATCTTAGTTAGCTATAGCCTTTAATATTTAAGCTAATATATTAATAAGTTTAACCTTTAGCTTATACTATTAATAATTTCCTTTTCCTTAGGTATTATTACTTAGTTCTCCTTAGTAACTTAGTTAAAGGTATATACTTAAGGGATTAAATAGCTAATAATATAATTAATAAAGTATTTAACTTAAAAAACTACTAACTATTAAATATAGCTTTTAGTATTTAAAAAGAGGTTATATAGTATAGGTAGCACTTAATACTTCTAAAGATTATTACTAATAGCTAAAACTTAAGCTTAAAAGTTATATTAAATAAAGCTAATTTTTTAATTATAAGCTAAGTACTTATACCTATTAGGAAAGTAGCCCTTATTATTATAATAAAAGCATCTATTATTTAGATAATACTTAGCTTTATATATATTTATATAAATATTAATATACTTCTCTTACTTTTTAATATAGATAGAGTTTTATATTATTACTATAGGTAAATTATTACATTTATTAATCTTTCTAAGGAGATTAAGTATAGGGGTATTCTCTTAAAGTATTATAATATATAGCTCTTTAAGCTACTTTATAAGTATATCTATCTAACTTTTATAATTATTAGAATTAATTATAAAGCTTTACACTCTAAGCTAACTAATAAAAGCTTATTTACTTAAGTATTTATATAATTAATTAGATAAGAGCTAATAGTTACTTTTAAAATTAATAAGTTAGCTATTAGTCTTTTTAGTAGTTATTTAGTAAGGATTATAGCTTTTTAATAAAAGATAGGTTTTAATATATTTATTTAAAAGGCTCTAAAGATTTTTATACTTAAATATAATAAAAGCCTCTTTAGTTATATTATACCTATTAAGAAAGCTAATAATTACTTAGTTAAGTATAGCCTTATATATATATTTAGATTATTTAATAATAAATTTCTATTCTTTAAAATAAGCTTTAAATATAAAAGCTTAATACTACTAAAGCTAAAGGTATATATTAAAAAAGCTTTAAAAATACTAAGTATTAAGTTATTTTAACTAATTAATAGCTTTTTTAGTTTATTTCTAAAAAGTAGCTATAAACTAATAAAGTAATGCCTTTTTAGCTTCTTTTTATATATAAGTAGTAATTAAAGGCTTAATAATCTTTTTAAGCTTAAAGGTAACTTATTTTTTAAACTTATAGTACTAATTAGTATTAGGAATATTAAGGACTTTTATCTTATTTTTAAAGTTCTTAATAAACTTAGTAATATTTTCTTTAGTAAATTTATTAATATTAAAGCTATTTTAAAAGGAAATAATAGCTTATTAGCATTTAATAGTTTTACTAAGGAGCTTAGTAAAGTTATTTAGCTTAATTCCTTTAAAGGTATTATTTATCTTACTAATATTAAGAGCTAAAACTTTTTTAGAAATACTAAAGTATTTAGTGTAAAAACTTACTTTTAAAGAAATAAAGGAAGGTTTAAGAGTGTTTACTTAGTTAAATATAAAAGAGTATAAAGAGGGATTATTTTAATTAAATAAATAAGCTAGGAAGGATAATAGTATAGGATTAGTTATAAAAGCTTAAAGTAAATTTATAATACTATTAGTATTAAACTTAATAATATTATATAAGAAAATAAAAAAGGTAAGAAGATAGCTCTTAGAAATAAAGAAAGTAAAATAAATAACTAAGAATATAAGTATAAATTAAGCTATTTACTAGCTAATTAGTTATTTAAGGGTATTTACTATACTAGTCTTTAGGTTAAGAATAGTCTTTATAGGTTCTAAGCTAATTAAAATCCTTTATAAAGTATAAAGGCTATAAATAAGCTTATTTAATAATTATAAGTTATAATTATTTTATTAAGCTATATTATCTTTAGCTTCTAACTATTAATTCTAATTTATCCTTAGCTTTTAAATAGAATAAAATAGTTTTAACTAAGAAAATTATTATCTTTCTATTAATATATTATAGTTTTAATAGTTTAGCTAGCTATAGTTTAGCTTTTTAGTATAGTAAGGTCTTATTATAATAAACTTAGTTTAGCAATAGCTAAAAAGTGCCTCTTTTTAACTTAGCTTATATTAAGGCAATTAAAATACACACTTAAGCGAAACTACTATTTATATTAACCCTAAAACCTATATAACCTTTTAATACACTTAACTTTATAATCTATAAAGGCTACTATATTACTAATAATAAACCTTAGGATCTATAAAGTTAAATATATAAAGGGCGTAGAAAATAGTCTTAAAAGTAGAATTATTATATAATTAAATAGTTTATTTAGCTAAAAATAATAACTAAGACTTTTATTTTTTTATATAGCTCTTTTTTACCTTTGGATATAATAGGGAGCCTCCCTTAGAAATACTATAGCTCTCTTACCTCTTTTATAATAATAACTAATAAAGTAATATACTTAATTTTAGTCTTAATTTATAGGTTTCTTTTTAATTAGATAATTTATTATATTTACTTTATAATAATAATAAGCGTTTTTAATTTAAAAGCCTATATAATAGTAAGGTATATAGAAAAAAGGGAATATAGTAAAGATCTTATTTTAATATTTTAATATTTTAAATAGGTATAAAAATATACTATAAAGTGTAAAGAAAAGCTATAAAAAACACTCTCTACTTATACTTTTCCCCTTAAGTAGATAGTTAGGCCTACCCTTGCTTAGTTACAACTGCATTCTGCGCTACAGCCACATTAGCCTCCTAACCCATTTGCCCCAACACAATAGCTATATAATATATATAAAAGCTCCCTTTTTATACTTTATAAGCTAAAAAAGTCCCTTTAGCTTTCCTTTTACTAAAAGAAAGCTTTTAAAAACTCTTTAAACTATAGAGTTAAGTATATTATTTTAAATAACTTAAAGGATAGCTAAAACCTTTTAAAAGCTAATAAAGTTAGTATTTTAATAGCTAATAAAAGAGATAAAATCTATAAGGAAACTTATAAATACTTACTTTTAATAACTTTATAAATAAGTAAATCTACTAAATTTTAAAAGACCTTACTAAGGGATATATTAAGAAAGATAAATATAATAAATTTTTAAAGTTATATACTAATTTTTATTAAGTTAACATTTAGGGAGTATATTAGCAGCTTATTTATATAGCTATAAGTTTATTTTTTTGTTTTTCTATATAAATAAATTTTATAAAAAATAAAAAGTAGCTTATAAGCCCCTTTTTATAAGGCTAAGCTTTTAATAAGCTTAAAGGGTATATAAAGGAGAAGATATTCCCCCTTACTAACTATTTATTAACTATATAAACTATTAATCTAAGCCTACTACCTATAATATTAGATAATTAAATAAAGATCTAAGAAAATTCTACTACCTTTTATAAGCTAGAATTTAGTGTATTTTATATGCTAAAAGTTGTGTATTAAGCTTTTAATATTAGTTATAAGGCCTATAGCTTTAGCTATAGCGCTATAAAGACCTTTTAGCTTCTAGCTTACTAAGCCTTACTACCTTAGTAATTTAGAGGGTAAAAGCCTCTATAAACCCCTTATTTCTAATAGGTTATAAGCTTAAAAGTAACTTTCTAATACCTAAAAAATTTACTAAATTTTATAAAGTATTAAGAAAATTCTTTAGAAATTTGCTTAATATTCTATATTAAGTAAAAGACCTAAGAAAGACTTAAAAGCTATTATTCCTTTTATAAAATTAGAATAAATTTACTAAAAGAAAACTCCCCTTTTATAAAATAAGGAGAAATATAGTTATAAAAGAAATTCTACTTTTATAAAAAAATAGAATTTATAAGAAAAGAAGTTTTCCTTTTTATAAAAAAGAAAAGAAATTATAGAATATTTCTATTTCTATAAAAGAGCTTATAGAGCTATTTCTCTCTATAAAAAGGAACCTTATAGAATTTTTCCTTCTATAATAAAGCTTAAAAAAATTCCTTCTTTTAAGTAAAGACTTATAAAATTAAGACCTTTATAGGCATTTTTAGTGGACTTTTAAATTTATAAATATTTTCTCTTTAATTTTTAGCAGCTATAAAACCTATAAATTTAGGCCCTTAGGCTAAAAGCTAAGAGTAAGCTTAGGTTAACTTAGTAAACTAGCAAATTACTATTTAGAATTTAAGTATTACTAATATTTTATAAAAATTAGAAGATTTAGCTATTACTATAGCTAAGAACCTAAAGCTTAAGCTAGCAGAACTATTAGAAAATCCTAATTTTAGTGGAAGTGTAAGCTATAAAAAGAATTCTAATATATTAAATTTCTCTAATAAATTAGTTATTAAAGAATTTAATAAAAGGGTATATAGCTTCTTAAAAGCTATAAGGCTTAAGGGACTAGAAAATTATAACTAATAAAAATAAGCCTTAGCTATTTAATTTAAGGCTTTAAAAATACCTAATTTTTTAGATAATTCTAAGGGATTTTTTAGTGATTTAAGTAATTCTAACTAAGCTATTATTTTTATGCTTTTAAGAGATAGCTGTTTTAAGGGCCCTTAAGCTGCTATAATTTAGCAATAAGACTTTATAAAAGCCTTTAGCCTTCTAAAAAGGTAGTATTTTTATAGTATTAAAATATAATATAGCTTCTTATATTCCTAATTTTATAGCTTAACTTTTTAAGGTTATAAGGGATTTTTAGAGGCTTTTAATGCTTTATTTAATAATTTATTAGCTAAATTAGCAATTTTTAGCGTTTTTATAAAGCTTATAAATTAAGTAAATTAGTATTTATAAGCATTAAAGTCTACTTTTCTTTAGTAGGCAAAAAGGCAACGATTTACTATAAGAACTAATAGGGCCCTAAAGATCTCTATAAAAGCACTAAATCTATGACTTTTAATAGTAAACCTACTAAAAGAGTAGTAAGATAAAAGCTCTATAGTAGCTAAAGCTTTAAATTATAAAGCTAAAAAATCTATATATAAGAGATTTAAAGAAAATAAAACCCTTAATTTAAATTCTAATTTTAAAAAGAATAAAAATAAAAAGAATAACCCTAAAGAAAATAAGGGAAATTCTAAGTCCTTTTCTAAGAAAAAGAAAGGTAAATTGTCTAAAAAATCCTTTAAAAAGGCTAAGGATAAGACCTAAGAGAGCGCTTTTATACTAGGTAATTTTAGCCTTATTAGTAGCTCTTTAGAGCCCTTAAGTAGACTTAGTAGCCTTAGTACTAGCAGTAAATCTTTTAATTCTAGTAGTGTTATTAGTATTAAAAGTAAATTAAAAGATAAGATATCTTTTAAGGCCTTTAATTTTAGCTATAAAGTAATAAAAAATGCCCTTCTTTATAATATAAGCTTTATAGTGTACTTAGTTAACTTTAAAGAGTACTTTATAAGGTATACCCCTTATAAAAAGGGGTAAGCTAAGCCTATTTCTATTAGTAAAGGACTTATTTATTTAAAGGGATTTAAAAAAGCTAAATTTTTAGTGCTTTACTAATAAAACCTTAATAAATATAGGCCTTTAATCTATTAAAATATATTATATTTTCTAAACTTAAATATAAATATAGTTAGTAGATTAAAGAACTATTTAGTAGGGGGCTATATAAGTAAAAATGCCCTATATTTAGCTAATAAGTCTTATATTAGTCTTCTAAATGTTAAAAAATATAGTTTTTTCTTCTAAGTAAAAGATAATAATACACCCCTTTTAAGGACCTTTAATAGTAGCTCTTTTAGCTACTATAATAGTTATTTTTACTACTAAGCTAGCAGCCACCCTATAAAGGTAGAAATACCTTTGTAAGAGCTATTTTAGGCTAGCAAAGCCACTAAAATTAAAGAATTAGGGGATTTTAATAATTAAGAACCCCTTAATTCTATAGCCCCTTCTTCCCTAATACTTATAGCCCTAAGCTAAGCCCCTAAATTAAAGGATTTAGTCTCTAAATTTAAGGATTTATAAGGGGTTTTAGTAAACTCTCTTACTATTTTATTAAAAGGTTTAAAAGACTATAAGGTAACTAAAGGAATTTTAGAGCCCTTAGGTTTACTAATGCCTTACTAAGAGGCCTATAGCTCCTTAGAAAGGACCTAGTAAGAAGGTAAGGAAGAAGGCCCTATAGGCCTAAAAGGCCACCTAAATTAAGCACTAAAAGTGATTTTTTAGAGCTTAATTTATACTAAAAATTACTAAAACTAGCTAGAATTTAGCAAATCTAGCTAGGGCATTTAAGGCTTAGCCTTCTAAAGAAAATAAGCTAATTAACTAAGGGAATACCAGATTTTTCTAGTATTAAAGATAAGGATTTTAACTGCTTAGCTTATAACTAAGCTAAGGCAGTTAGAAAATCTAGTAAAAATTCTATTTCTAACCCCTCTAAAGCCCTTAATAGAATAAAGGGGGATATAGTAAAAATAAGCCCTATTCCCTATAATAAGTATTAAATTTACTTATTTTTAATAGACTAAAACACTAAATTTAAATAGGCTTTATAAATTCTTAATAAGAAAAGCTTTACTATATTTTTAGCTATAAAAGGCTTCTTTAGAACCTTAAAGAATAAATTTAAGACCTACTCTAAATATCTATATTTTAATAGGGGTAAAGAAATTAATTCTGCTTTATAGAGCTAGCTAACTAAAAAGGGGATTAAATTTACTACTTTTTCCCCTTATATATATAAGTAAAATAGATTAGCTAAGCGTTCTATTTATATTATTATAAATAGATTATAGGCTACCCTATATTAGTTTAGTTTACCTTTAT
Organism: Claviceps sorghi; assembly: GCA_018360135.1. NCBI lineage: Eukaryota > Fungi > Ascomycota > Sordariomycetes > Hypocreales > Clavicipitaceae > Claviceps > Claviceps sorghi. Next base: position 41,378 of record SRPV01000047.1, on the reverse strand, counting down.
TTTTATAGAATTTTGCGCTTTTTTTAGTATTAAATTCTATAAATTTATTAGCTAATTCTATAAAACTAGTGTGCTTAGTATAATTATTAAGTAATAATTTTAATAAGCCTTTTAGGCCTAATTATAGCTCTCTTAAGGCTATAGGCTCTTATTATAAAGTCCTAATTTTACTAAAAAAAAGGCCTAAAGCTTAAAAGCTAGCCCTTAGGATTATACTTAAAAGGCTAATTACTATAGCGGGTTTTAAGACCTATATAGTATATATTCCCTCTAAGAAGCTTATAATAAAAACTACCTTTCTTAAAATTATAGAACCTATAGGCCCTATTTTTAGCAGCTTTCCTAGACTTTTTATAGGGAATAGCTTTTTAAAGGGGGATTTTCCTACTAAAAATACCCTAAAACCCTTTATAATTTAAAGAGAGGTAAGGCTTTAAAACCCTCTAACTCTCTTATAAAAAGTAATTCCTTAAAGAGGGAATAATAATCTAATAAGGTTATTCTTAGTAATAAGGATTACTCTATAGCTAATAAATAAATAGTTAATTTAGAGCTTAGCTAAGCCTTAAGCCCTAAGGATTTAATTTCCCTAAATTCTCTGCAATTCTTACCTAAAAAAATTGATTTAAATTTAGAAAAAATGGATATTAATATAGAGGCTATAGTATAAAAATTCTGCTATAAGGCATAACTAAAAGTAAAAGAAAATATGCTTAATAGAAAGCCTAAGACTTAAAAGTAAGCTTTAAATTCCCTAAAAAAAGCTAAATAGCTAAAAGCTATATTTAGCAAATTTAAGTAACTTTTAAAGGCTAAAACTTTTAAATTTATAGAGATAAACTAAGTCTTTAAAAGCTAAAAAGTTCTAAAAAATTACTTAGTATTAAAAATAAAGACAGATAAAGAAAATAATTCTTTAAAATATAAAGTATAGCTTATTATAAAAGGATTTATATAAATAGAAGGTTTAGATTATATAGATACCTTTACTACTACTAATATTCCCCTTAGTTAGTGGATTTTATTAGCTTTAGTAGCTATAAAAGACTAGGAAATAAAGTAAGTAAACTTTATAGGTGCTTTTCTAAATAGCTACCTTAAAGAGCTTATTTATATAATAATTCTAAAGGGTTTTATAGAATTTATTAAGTAAAATCTATATTTAGCTAAATTAGCTAAAAGCTATAGCTATAAGGCTTCTAAAAATTAAATAATTATTCTTAGAAAAACCTTTTATAGCATAAAGTAAAGCTTTAAAGAGTGGTAGCAAACGCTAATAAAAGTGCTAAAAAGCCTTAGCTTTAGCCCCCTTATATTTAACCTTACTATATTTTATAATTTAGTAACTAAGACTTTTATTATTACTTATATTAATAATTGCCTTCTTATAGGGCTAAATTTATAATATATAAATTAGCTTATAAAGGCTTTATATAAAGCCTACCCTATAGAAGATAAGGGCCCTATAGAATTCTTTCTAAAGGTGTAAAGTTAGTGTAATTAAAAAAATAAAACTCTAAAAATACACTAAAAACAGTATATTTAAGAGGCCTTAGTATGCTTTAAGCTTAAAAATTGTAAAGTAGTTAGAATTCCTATATAGCTAAGGGTCTTAAAAACTTAGCTTACTAAGCCCTTTAACCCTAAGGAAATTAAGGAATATTAAAGTATTATAAGGACTATTATATATTTAATACTTCTTATAAGGCTTAATATTGCCTTTATGCTATAATAGCTTTTAATAGCCCTTACTAGGCCTTACTTAGAACACTTAAATGCTATAAAAAGCCTTTTAAGGTACCTTTTTAGTACCTAAAGCCTTGCTATAATTTATAAGGTATCCCCTAATAAAGATTTAGTTAGGTTCTATAATAGCAATTTTGCTAGTAATAAAAGCTCTTTTAAATCTACCTATATATATCTATTTAAGCTAGCTAAAGGCCTAATAAGTTAGAAAAGTAAGAAAGCTAGCACTATAGCTTTATTTACTATAGAAGCTAAGTCTAACGCAATTTATAAGACTTTTAGAGAGCTTTAGTAGCTAAAGGGTATTTTTAAGGAGCTAAAAGCCCTTATAAAGCCCCTTATATAGATTTTTTACAATAACTAAGGCGCTATAAAAATAGCCTATAATTTAGCACTTTATAGTTAAACTAAGCACACCCTACTAAAATTCTACTATAATAGGCAGTAAGTCTTAGTTAGGCTAGCTAAAATTACTTATTTAGATACTAAGAAAATACTAGCTAATAGCCTAACTAAGCCTTTAGCTGTTTTAATACATACTATTTTCTTAAAGCTTATAAGGCTCTAACCTCTATAACCCTTTGCTATAAAATCTTTAACGCCTAGTTAAAGGCACTAAAACCACTATAAAAACACTTAGAAAATTTAAATTAATCACTAAAATAAGCTAAAAATAGATTTTTAACTTTAATAATAAATTTCTTAATATTACTATATATAACTATAGTACTTTATTAACTTTTCTAAAAAGCCCTACTTTTAAGCTTTTAAAATCTATTATTCTTTTTCTTTTATAATTTTATTTAGATTTATATAGATTTTCTTTAAATTTAGTATTTATTTTCTTTCCCTTTTAGCTTTTAAAATACCTTTTTAAAGGGGGTATTAAAAATAATAGCTATTTTTAGGGGACTTTCTTATTTATTTAGGCCTCTTAATAGACCTTATAATAACCCTTAGCCCCTGCCTTATAGGGACCCTTATAGAGACCCTTAAGGGGCTTTTCTTAGCTATTATTAGTTCTATAAGCGGTTCTATACTATATATAGCACCTATAGAATTAATTCTTTTATTATAGCTTATAGCTATAAGTGCCTTATTTTTCTTACCTTTTCCCTTTTAATTATACCTTATAGTAACTAGCATATACTTAATTAAAAACCTAATAGTTTATTAAGCTTAGTAAGACTTTAGAATTAATTTTTATAATAACTAAGAAAGTAATTAAAATTTAGCTTAAAGATTTAAGCTACTTATCTTAAAAGCTATATAATAAGTTACCTTAAGGTGCACTTTATAGCTAATTTATATAATAACTAAAGAGTTATAAAAGAATTTATAATTAGTATTTTTATTACTAAAATAAAGGGAATTTTTTTATATAATTAATTAATTTTTCTAATTTTTAAAGTTATATATTAATTTTTACTAAGTTAATATTTAAGGAGTATATTAGTAGCTTATTTATATAGCTATAAGTTTATTTTTTTATTTTTCTATATAAATAAATTTTATAAAAAATAAAAAGTAGCTTATAAGCCCCTTTTTATAAGGCTAAGCCTTTAATAGGCTTAATAAGTATATAAAGAAAAAGATATTCCCCTTTACTAGCTGCTTACTAACTATATAAACTATTAATCTAAGCCTACTACCTATAATATTAAATAATTAGATAAAAATCTAAGAAAATTCTATTACCTTTTATAAGCTAGAATTTAGTGTATTTTATATACTAAAAGTTATATATTAAGCTTCTAATATTAGTTATAAGGCCTATAGCTTTAGTTATAGCGCTATAAAGACCTTTTAGCTTCTAGCTTACTAAGCCTCACTACCTTAGTAATTCAGAGGGCAAAAGCCTCTGTAAACCCCTTATTTCTAATATTAATAAGCTAGTTTTAATTAAAAAATTAAAAAGTAGAAATATAAAAGTATAGTAGTACTAATAAACTTTTACTTTAAACCTAGCTTAAGCCCTTAGTTTACTTATATTAAATTAGTAACTATACTTTAAATTAGTAATTATATTCTTAATTAAGTAAGTTTAATAATATATTACTTAAAATAAAACTATTATATAATATATTCTAAAAGTATTAAACTAATAACTAATATAGATTTCTACTAGCTTTAAATTAAACTATACTTAAATATTTTTAATATATATTTAAACTATATATCTTTAATATATAAATTATATATACTTACTATATTAATTTTCCCTTAGCCCTTTTAATAACTATAGCTACTAATTTAGCTAATAATATACTATATTTTATATACTAAAACTTTTAAGGCCTTATTTTAAGGCCTTAATTATAGAAAGATATATAGTAGTATATAGGTTTTTCTCCCTACCTTAAGGTTTTTCCTATGTAATTAACTAAGTAGATATATTAGAAATTAGCTCCTAGAGCTATTTAGAGTACTTTAATAATAATAATATATATAAAAGGCTTAAAAGAAATAACTTTTAGTTAATATACTAAATGCTATATCGCTTTTACTTAGCTACCTAATCGCTATCTTATAAAGAGCAATTTTAATAATAATAATAATAATAATCATAACACTCATAATAATTGTAAGAATAATCATAGAATTATAATAATAATAATAGTATAATAGCTTTAATAAATTATCTTTTATAAATAAAATTCATATATATTTTATAAAACTTATTATTTAGTGTTGAGAATAATAACAAATATTGTAAGATCCTTAAGTTTTACTCTAACCAAAATCTTCACTTTATATTATATTAATATTTAGCTTTATAGTTAGGTACCCACCTAAGACATTTGTTATATATATTTTATACAGTGATGAGAATTTCTTCTCCGTAGTAAATACACCGCTCTCTGTGTCGAATGCCACGGGTTCCTTGCGTACCTAAACATCCCTTTTTGTTTAGTCACTCCAACCTTTAGGTCGATGTTTATGGCGAGGATAAAAGAATATGCTGTAAAGATACTATGACGGAGGATGTAAAAGAGCGGACCATAACTAAGCAAGCGTAAAGAGAGGCTTTGGACAGGGGATTCTTTCCGTCGACGTCATTTTATAAGCATGTTCATTCAGTCACAATAGCTGCAAATAGTTAAAAGTAGTCGTCGTGACCTTACACGTTCCATCTAGCCATGTAGCAAGTTGCTCATTACATTATCAGTCCTTCGCTGTCTATTGCGTTGTTATTGTACCCGCAGCAGCACTAAAGACTCTACACTTGAGCAATACGGGAAAGGTCCACTAGAAGAGTATGACCTGTCCTGTCAAAGTAGTATTAAACCTGTTATAATCTGTCGAAGGTCTTCAACTTTGATGTGCAGCCCGTATAAACATTCAGACCAAGTCGGCGACCCAAATCCGTCTCACAAACCATATCCTGCAGTATCGTTGTATGACGTTTGAAATACCATCGCGGCATTCGCCGTAGCCAACTAACAGACAATGTATCACACACAGGCGACAATGTTCTTGCATATCGAAGAAAAGATCTCAATATTATTAAAGAACTTCCCAAACGTCCTCTGCTGCATGACAAAACTTGCTACATGCAACGCTCGCGGATAGAGAGTAGTTGCTGATAGAAATCTTCTCATCCACAATTGAGTCTGCGAAGGTATCGGCTCCCTTTGCCATTGCTCCAACAAACACACATATACTTTCTTTTGGACCAATCGTCTCCATGAATTCACGAACACGGACTAGGGGAGCCTCAAAGCTGAGGGTTACTTTGCGACAATTTGGAGGCAGATGATCTGTGATAGGGTTCTGTATAACACGGAGCAGCTTCTCGTTTGAATTCGTTGACCGGATTGATAAACGATGGAGCAGTTGCACCATGAGGCCGGCGAATCTTTTGAACGTTCTTGGAATCCGCACAGAGGGCGAAACTTCGATCAAAACGCCCTTCGCAGTGTGGATGTATATCTGCAATTTCCCCGCTTTATTGATAGGCGAGTCCAGTAAAGTCAACAAACACTGCATTCTAGTTAGCTTGGTGGTACAAAGAACCCTGATTTAGCAGAAAAAGTGACCTGATGTGTTATGTCTGGACGGGCATCGCTGATGTCTCGGTTCATCTTGCGCATGACACCAATATGCTCATCGCTGTTAAGCAATGAATATTTGTCCTCACGGTGAAGACCGGCCCTGCTGCCTCCGCCATGTGATGCTTTGTATGTCTCCAGGCTGGCATTTGAAAGAACCACGATCAATCGCTGGGAGTCTTTATCGGTTGGCGGAATAGGCGCATGTTGCTCGGCCACGAGTTGAGGTAAGGCTGGAGGGGGGAGAGACTGCGTTCCTGCTTCCACATGACGCGAAACCACTAGTCAGCTATATATCCCATGTCAGTCAGCAAGCATCAGCGAGATGCGAGCTAGACATCCGTCGTGGTGGTGAGAGTGAAAGTAGCATACGGGGTCTTTTGGCGCCGATTCGGCGATCTGGGGATGACATAGTGTGCCTTTGGAAGATTATCCGTCAATTAGAGAGCTCCCCCACGCCTCAGCCGCCGTCTTTTACTTGTGTTTTCCAGTAAGATGCGCGTAATTTCCTGTCTCGATCTGAAAACCAAAAAAATAATAAGCTGAAAAGCTAAAGAAGAAGAAAAGAACACTCGGATCTTGTATGCGTCTTGGTGAGAATGTTTATGAGGTGCCCCACATTATGCGCTGAAACCTCTTCTGACATGACTAAATTACCCCGCCGCCATGTTGCCATTGGTTGAACCCTTTATTGGACACCAAGTTGGCAGTTCGACGAAGAACGAGGCAAGCGGTGAGCAAATGTCTAGTCTGAGTATCCTTTCCTAACCACATGGTCCATCCCAGGGCTAAGGTCGTTGAAACATGGCGGCGAACACCTTGGCATAACTTTGACTTCCAGGATTTTCATATCAAAGTTCGACGAAGCATATTCTTGCGATTATTTCTAGCCTCGAAAACGTCTGCCCTGATTGTTCTTTGCTGCCGTCATTTCCATTTGCATTGAGAGTATGTCTTCACAAGTCGCCAAGGCGGCTCGACGCGTAACCCATGAACTTCATGGCGTTGTTGTTTCTGCAGGATTAATGCAACGAACTGTTAAAGTTCGAGTCGGTGGACAGAAGTGGAACAAGGTTGTTAATAAGGTAAGTGAGCGCTTGCAGGTAAGGCGTAGTAGAAGTGCAGCAGCATCGCCATTTGCCGACATCTTGACCATTGCGCTGACAATATTCATAGTGGTTCCCTGAACCCAAGCATCATTTAGTTCACGATCCGAATTCTTCACTCCGCACTGGCGATGTGATTTCTATAGTACCTGGTTGGCCGACATCACGACGTAAACGACATGTCGTAAAACATATCATCGCGCCGTTCGGCAGTTCTATCAACGACAGACCTCCGGTACCAACTTTGGAGGAACGGATAGCAGATAGAGAGGCAAAAAAGGCTGCAAAGAAGGCGCGTACGTCTTCTAAACGGACAGAGGATGACACAAAATTGCCTGAGCATTAGATGGCATAGTGTCCAATTTTTCGGAAAGCTGAGCGTCAAGTTTGCTTAACGAAGATGGCCCTCTGCAAGACCACAATCGACAATGTGGCAGCCGGGTTTAATTCTTTTGTACGCAGAACTATACAGTCGCGGCTTATTGTGGTTTAACAGCAAACACATGACCCTATGTGCAAGCCCACTCTGTGGGTTGATACGACCGGCAAAACGCTCGCAACGTTTGGAGCGGATGCAGTGATGCCTGAGATTAGAAAACGGGTAACCAATGCTCAGAGTAGGAATGGACCTAAAATTATAGCAGGCTGCAGCTCGGCGATATTATACTGACGACTACTTCTTGGCTGGTGACTGATGTTCTCTTTGAGTTGAGAAAGAGAAGTGAGACGTCTTACACCTCATTCGCGCAACCCGATATTGAGAAATCTAGCCCCCTCGTTCGCCGAATTCCTCAGCCCAGTTCTCGTATTCCTTCAAGCCAGCTCTACTCACGCTCGGCCGGATGGTGCCCAGACTAGCCTCAAAGTCGGCGAGGAGGATAGGGCGAATATCGTCCATAGTCATATGAAGCAACGCTTCACCTAGTGATCGTAGTGGACCCATCGCAGCATCCTTGGCTAATGCCGTGATATCCGAGCCTGAAAATCCTAGAAGACATTGAAGCATCAAGTTAGACCGCAATCGAATGTGAACCGATACAATGTGGCTTATGATGTCTCACCGTCAGTCAATTTAACCAATTTTTGGATATCAGTAGCCGACAAACCATGTTTCTGTTCCCCGAGCAGGTTTCGCAGCTGTATTTCTCTCGTTTGTGACTCAGGTAAGGGAATGTATTGTCGTCGTACAAATCTTCGTCGAGCTGCTTCATCAATTGCCCATGGTAAATTCGTAGCCGCAAGCACCAAAACCCTATTGGCATCGCCTTTCTCTATATCCTTGTCTGTAATCTCTCTCCCTGCGGCTGCTCGTTGTAAGTTGCTCCATTGGATCAAGAACTCTGTCTTGATTCTTCTTGTAGCCTCGTGTTCTCCTGCGCCTGATCGCTGAGAAAGTAGCGAATCAATCTCATCGACAAATATTATACTTGGCGCTAGTGACCTAGCTAAGCCAAAAAGAGCCCTGACTAGCTTTTCCGATTCTCCTAGATACTTACTGGTCAAGCTGCTTGCTGAGATAGAGAAGAATGTAGACTTTGATTCAGTCGCGACGGCTCGCGCCAACATCGTTTTGCCAGTACCGGGCGGCCCGAACAGTAACATGCCCCTGGCTGGCTCTCGAAGTCCCATAAACAAGTCTGGACGTAGAAAGGGATACACAACAGTCTCTCTGAGTGCATTTTTGGCAATCTCCAGGCCAGCGATGTCATGCCAGTGTACCTCATCTCCTTGCACAACGATGTCGTTTAAGATTTGCCTTGCAGCTCCTTCGTCAATTCCAGACGGTAATTTTTTCAGAATAGATTCCTTGGTGACCTTCCATGCCGTAGTAGCCGATTCAGCATTGGGGACTCCTTCGTCGGATGACTGAGATGGCGTTTCAAGGCCTTCCATAGGCTCCATTCCACCATTTTGAGGTCTCAGTGACTGCTGTCTAGAAGTTCCGACAGGTGAGGATTTGTCTGACTCGCTTGAATATGTTTGTCCAGACGACTGCTTTTGACGACCATGAGAGACGTCATCGCCCGATGTTACAAGAGTAGTTATTTTAGATGGAGGCTGAAAGTTTTTTATAGGACGTCTTCCTATCGCTTTGCGCCGATTAGATTTATCTTGATAACCTTTTGATACCACCAAATCTGACGACTCGTCCGCCAGAGCAGACTTACCAGGCCGTGCATATCTGGCCATTCTTGATCCATGTTGTACATTGCGAGCGGGATCCGCATGGTCAAACCTGCCCGAATGTGCATCAGTCAAGGTTAGGTCTTGAGAGCTTGATGAATTTAAAGCACTCGAAGCTGCAGAAACAGACAGATGGGAGGTCTTTTGCAGCAAAGACTCTTGTGATACTCGGGCCGGAGCATGTAAAACTGATCCGTTATCGCAAAGTTGTGTTTCTTGCGAGGAAACCAGCCGTCGAGAGTGGCTATCCCATTGCACGGGAGACGACGCGGGCTGCGGCTTTTCTAATATCTGCCGTGAGGCGGACTTGGATGGATTCGCGCTTCCATTCAAAGACGGCACTTTCGGTTCACGGTCCCGCGTCCCCAAGGAGCTCCAAGCCAATGTTGCCGCTTTGCTTGATCCCACAGCTGCTGGCTTTGGTGATTTCGGGGCTGGGCCGCTTGGCTTCTCTCTGTATTTGCTGGAGCGTAATGTTTTTCGCAGAGTGTGTTTCTCGGGACTTGCAGAACGCAAAGTCTTGTCCGAGTGTAGCAGCTGATTGGGTGACTGGGACCTTGACTTTGCTTTCGTTGCCGACTCAGTTTCCAACTTATGGCTGCTACAACTTGGAGATGGAGGTCTCGTTTGGACTGATGAGGCTCGAAGCGGTAAATGTGGCCGAGGTGGTGCGGCAGGCCGTGACAATTCTGAATAAGTTATGGCTGGAATGGTGCCTTGCCCTATAGAGCCCTTTGATTGGCCATTCTGGTTATCCAAGTCACATGCCGAAAGGTTGGAAGGATTTGCAGCGAACTTGTACACTGAGTCGTCTTTCCGAGAGACACGGAGTGCTTCCAGAAGGTCAATCCTTTCTTTGCATTGAAGCTCCAGCTGCTTCAGAGCTTCTCCCAGTGCCCTTTCCGTGTCAGTCTGTGGCTCGTAGAGAGGAGGGGCCTTGGTCGCTCTGTGCTCGTATATTTGGTCCAGGGCATGCTTCCAATGTCGCGACGCCTCCGTCTCATCACCCTGAAGGTCAGTTGCGTCAGTTATTGGATATTATAATCCAACTGGCTGGTTAAAGACATGATGAGCGGACTTACCTGACTCTCATAGTAAACTGCTGTGGAGCAACTCAAATAGGTGTCATCGTAGGTCTTTTGTAGAGCTGTAAATACTTTATTTCTGAACATAGTGATGGGTATTCGGCATTTGGCACAGAAGTCTGTGATTGATTTCGTATCGTCTGATGCGGGTTGGATTGTGCTTCGCCACGGACAACCGGATTCATTAAGACTTGTTTCGAAGGAGATGCTGTAGTGTGCTTTGGGGCTCGGCGATTATGCATTGCACGACCGAGTGCAGATGATATACGCCGCTACCTCCCAAGGCTCAATCAAGTCTGGTAGTGGTGAATGGATCGGGGCGCTGACGGAATGGATGCGGCCAATGACGTAGGGAAAAGAGCAATCACGAAGTCTACCTGTGACGACTCCTTAGGGTGTGATCCACAAAGCGTAATAAACCTTATATATATATATATATATATATATATATATACAAGCTATAAAAGGAGCATGAAAACGCCCAATTTATTAATAAAACTTAACCTTAATTAAGGGATTTTTATTAAAACTTTATAAAATGTTATTTTTAAGAATTTTTATATACTACATTAGCTAAGGCTATATAAATACTTATTTAAGCTTAAATACTTCTATGGATATAAACTTTACTTTAAATTTAGCTATTAAAATATATTAAATTATAAAAGGACTTAAACTCTAAATATATTATATATAGAAAGTTGACCTATAGCTTAGTAGTTAAATATTATAGAAAACCTTAATACTTTTCTTATATAAGTAAGAAAAGTAAGGAGATTATAGATTTAATTTTTATATAAGGTATAGATTTTTTTTACATTAAAGTAAAGGAGGCTTAGCTTAAGTATAAGTTTAATAAAGTTTAAACTTTAATTAGCTAATATAATTAAGTAAAGGTATATTACCTAATTAATACTTAATAAATAAAAAAAGCAAAGTAAAGCCTTTTACTTTTTTTAGTTATTAAGTAATATAAATTAGTTACTTTTATACTATAAATAAGTTAATTACCCCTTAGCTATTAAGTTATTTAGCTAGTTATAGCTATAAGATATTAGGCTAGGTTATTTTTTAAGTTAATAAATACAGTATAAAGAATAACTATAAAAAAGAAATATATAAAGTAATATAATATATACTAGTTAGCTATAGTTAACGACAGAGCATTAGAATACAATACACATGTATTGTATTTTTGTATTGTATTTAGTATCATATTTAAATACAATGCAAAATAGAATACAAAAGAATATAATATATCCTAAATTTTTAGATATAAAATATAATATAAATACAATATAGTATAAAAAATGCAATATAGATATGATGTAAGGCATAGAAAAAATACAATATAATATAAGTTATATTGTATTTATTAGAAATAAGGGGTTTATAGAGGCTTTTGCCCTCTAAATTACTAAGGTAGTGAGGCTTAGTAAGCTAGAAGGTAGAAGGTCTCTGTAGCGCTTGTAGCTAAAGCTATAGGCCTTATTACTAATATTAGAAGCTTAATATATAACTTTTAGCATATAAAATATACTAAATTCTAGCTTATAAAAAGCAGTAGAATTTTTCTTAGAGTTTTATCTAATTATTTAATATTATAAGTAGTAGGCTAAATTAATAATTTATATAGTTAATAGGTAGCTAGTAAGAGGGAATGTCTTCTCCCTTATATACCCTTTAGCTTTATTAAAGGCTTAGCCTTATAAAAATAGGCTTATAAGCTACTTTTTATTTTTTATAAAATTTATTTATATAAAAAAATAAAAAAATAAACTTATAGCTATATAAATAAGGTACTAATATCCTCTCTAAATATTAATTTAATAAAAATTAATATATAGCTTTAAAAATTAGAAAAATTAACTAATTATATAAAAAAATTCCCCTTATTTTAGTAATAAAAATACTAGTTATAAATTGTTTTATAACCCCTTAGTTATTATATAAATTAGCTATAAAGTATACCTTAGAGTAGCTTATTATATAGCCTTTAAAATAAGTAGCTTAAATTTTTAAGTAGAATTTTAATTACTTACTTAATTACTATAAAAATTAATTCTAAAGTCTTATTAAGCCTAATAAACTATTAAGTTCTTAATTAGGCTTATACTAGCTACTATAAGGCATAATTAAAAAGGAAAAGGTAGGAAAAGTAGGGTGCTTATAGCTATAAGCTATAATAAAAGAATTAATTCTATAGGCGCTATACATAGCTTAGGGCCGCTTATAAGCATTAGTAATAGCTAAGGAAGCCCCCTAAGGGTCCCTATAAGGGTCTCTATAAGGCAGGGGCTAAGGGTCACTATAAGGCCTGTTAAGAGGCCTAATAGCTAAGGAAGTCCCCTGAAAATAGCTGTTATTTTCAACAGTATTAATAACTTATAAGTAAAGTAAGCCTAAGATATCCTCTAGTTTTATCACTTTAAAATAGCTTTTTTAATTAGGTAGATAATAGGTGTTTTTTTTCTTTATATGTGGTCTTTCCACACGGTCTAGCTATTATAGCCATAGAAGCCCCCACTTTCCCTTTGACCACATTTATCCCCCAACAGACCCGACTATGCCACTTACCTATTCGTCTATTGCCCGGGGAGCATAGGTGGCGTGAGTCCTATGCTCGGATAATAGTAAAACCGCGCCTGGCGAGGGCTATCTCCTAGCCTATAAAACACGCACTTATTTTCATTTATATATAAAACATAGCTTAGATAGAATAATTATTTAATTACCTAATTATCTGCGCTATAGCGCGTTATTTTTGCGAGAGTTATAAGCCTAGGAGGCCTATGTGCCTGTAACTTCTACTAATCATAAGTTCAAATCCCACCAGATGCCTACCTATATAAAATACTAAACACATAGGAACTCCGTTAGTATTTAGTCCACTATAGAACGCCTATAGTACGGGATATTGCTGATTTATAGCTTCAAACTTCCAACTAAAAGTTTAGAAGCTAGGGGGTGTGTTGCACTATAGGTCTAGCTAACAGCGCTGATTAGTGTGGTGTGGCCACACCCGTTTTTTTCGCGCAACATCGTCTTACGTCCCAGGGTCTTACTGGAGCCACGGCCAAAGACGTACCTTTTGCGGTTGCGCACTCACGTTTGCCGCCTTGCACCTTGGGCGAGGCTACTACTTCAGGAAATGCAGGCGGCCCGCGAGGTCAGGGAACTGGAGGATGTTGCGAGTTCCCAATCGGCTCTTGGGCGAGGCAATATCGCGGAGAACTGTGTTGAATACTATCTTTTTATTATCAATCACCAAACGGATCATGTCACGCATATGAAGTCGCTTGAGGTGCTGAGAAAAGCTGTTGTTGAACTTTGTCAAACATTAACGAGGTCCTACATCTGGCAAAGAGACGACTTTTCTGTTGAACTCAAGATAAGTCATGGTGCGTGGCAGTGGATGTACGTTTGCGCTCCAGCCTAGGCAGTGCTGACTTTGACTCGGTTGTTTTCCAACAGGATTGATGTTCCTCTATGGTATCACGGACTATGGAGAGGCTATTGAAGACGAGTGGCTGATCGTCTACATGCTACGCGAGTTGACTAAATCATTCCCTTGGCTTTGGGTCCGCGTGGCAGATACTGATGGCGAGTTCTTACTCATTGAGGCAGCAAACACGTTGCCAGAGTGGATTAATTCAGATATAGACGAGAACAGAGTCTGGCTGCACGATGCGAAACTGTACATCATTCCTGCACAAGTCGACCATGACCGAAAACATGAGAATATAGGCAAAATCAGCCTGCACCAAGCTGTCGACTATTTGAGGCAAAAACCCAATGCATTACTTCATTTTCCCTCAATCGAACAAGAAGCCTTCTACCGCCTTCAAAAGTACCCGGACTTCGTGACAGCATCTACGCACTACTCACTGGTGATCGTTCCCAGAAAGCTCGCATATATTTTACACACGGTACCGAAATCTATTGCCATGGCCATTGAGATGTTTTATCTTCGAGACGCGATTTCTATGCAAGATGTCATGTCAGACTCTAGCGCGCTAGTGTTCCCTCCGGATGACCCTGTTACGATTAGTGTTCAATTTAGCAAGCTGCTTTTTGCTCAACTAAAGTCGCAGCGTTTTGAGGGACCCCCTGAGTGGCGACGTCTAATATCAAGACGCTCACAAGACCGTTCTTTTGCATCACCTCAAGCTCCTTCGCAGCTTGATTTAGGCATGAAGATAACGCTTGGGTACGAATTGCTTTTAAGAGTTGCGAACACGAGCAAGCATCGAGTCGTTCGCGAGTTGAAAATTGTTCTACAGGACCTTGTGGAGGACGGAGACAACACGCTGCCCACGAATAGTGACATAGAAGGCTGGCAAGACAACCAACGCAATGATGACGATCATTGGTTGGACATCGATTTCTCCGAATTTGAACGACAGCTCAAAGATCGACGCGCCAGATGTCCTGAGAATGCACCCTCTGGACGCAGTGATGCCAACAGCCCTGTTGACTTGCAGAAAATCGTCTCTCGCGTCGAGCAGTTCCTATATGATGAGAAAGCAGATGTAGATGGCGCTGTTTTCGACGACATGGAAGACGATGATGACGACGACGGTGATGATGAAACATCCGCGGAGTACGTTGAGGGCAATAGCAGTGAGAACGAACCTGTTCAGCTTGATGAAGAAGTCTTTGCACAATTGATGAAAGAGATGATGAAGCCTCTCCATGGTGTTGCAGCAAGTGCAGACGACGATGGAATAGGCGCGCGGAATAATGCTTCTCTAGAGGTAGCAGAAGAGGATAAAGTCGAAACAAATGAAACGCAGCATCTAATGGCTCAATTTGAGGCTGAATTGAAACAACACGGGGCCCTGGGTTTTAACGTCAGCGACAAGATGCAGGCTCCGGAGGTGGAACAAGCGCAAAGTGAAGAAGGATCCGGTCAGCCAGGTACCGATTCGACCTCTGCAACTGATAATGACCTGGTTGATCTTGACTATCATCTGGCTCAAAACATTCTAGAAAGCTTCAAAAGCCAAGCAGGAATGGCCGGACCGGCAAGCAACTTCTTGGCCATGATGGGCCTCAAATTGCCCCGGGATGAGGAAGACTGAAAAACATGATCTTTCAGCGTGTTGCTCTTCCGCGCGTTCTTTTCCTTGTCTGATGGGATAGGCCGATAATACGTGTACTGATAAATTACTTTTTCCATTCCGTCTCTCAAATTGCCTCAGAAAGTGCAATGCGTATGCGTACGGGTGAAATTGATATCAGTGCCGATGAATGCGAATCTTCATTCGAAGAAATCCGTCGATATCATTATTTTTTTTTTTCTTTGCCGGAGAATACTGGAGCACCGGATTGTGTTGTTTCACTTCACAGCATAGCGTGAGACGCTATGCCTCGATACATCCCAATCGCAGCAATAATAAACACTTTGTTCTATTTTTATTTCCGTGTATGTGTGTTGAAGGAGAGGAGCTCTCTCGTTGATCAGGCATTCCATATCCAAGTTGGGTTGCCTGTCAGGATATCGCACATCAATATCAACTCCACGAGAACCAGTCGCTCTCTACCACGATTACTATTCTATTGTTTTAGTATTGGTTATCCTACCTCGGACCATAGATATTCAGCGGCGTTAAAAACAGCAATAAAACTGTCGCTTTAGTAAGGACGCTACATTAACTGAAGCCCATCCTCGTATCATATCACTGACCTGGACCTCACCGACTTCTGTTCATTCCTTTGTCAATGGCATTGACTTGTAGAATTCTTTAGTCGGAAGTAGCAGCTTCGGGAAAGGAGTCGAATGATAAGTCTTGGCCGCCTGGAGGAGGTAGGTCATAGAGAGCGCTCAAATTATACCGCTTAAGCGCCACCCATTGCTTTCCATCTACAATGGATATACCGCAGAAGAGCTTGACTTGATCAGCTTAAGCGTTCTTCGGTTTGTGGACCTAGCACAAATACCACCTACCTGGAAAATTTCGACCAATATAACCTTGTCTGGACTACTCAAGTTGACTTTGTGCCTACTATCTATGAGGTTGGCAATCTTGTGGATGACTTCATCTGATTTGAATGTCGTATGATTGCGAATATTGTGGCGGATGGCGTACTACATCAGGATCGAAGGGCCACAATGATTAGTCAAAGGTTATCGGCGATTGCTAAGCAGTGTTGTCATGATTGGGTATATACCGTGTACGCTGGAAAGGGCTCGACTTCAGCAGATGCTCCCAAATATTGATCGAGGTGCTTCGTTGACCCGTCTTTGAGGCGAAACGTAGACGATAATACTGTGCGCGCTACCTTATTGATTCCATTTTCCGTAGCCTTCTCCGTATCGAAAACCGGCGTCAAACGGTTGATGTACTTGCACTTTCGATTTCTGGGGTCTGAACATGCTCGAGCATCTTCACACATCTTGCGGACAAGAGCTCCTGGCTCAATTGGCTCCATGGTTTTCATGAAAAACAAACACTCGATACCCGCAAATACGGGGGTGAAGATCTGTCTGGTTTTCATTTTTTCCTGGGACTTCATATCACTGAGTTCTGCTTCAATCGCTGCCTCTATATCTTCGTCTTCTTCTCTATGCACGTCTTGCGACCAACCGGCAGGTGCGTCAATGCCATACATGGTCTTGCCGTACTGGAATAAATAAGAACGATTAGTCGTCTAGTGCTTGGAAAATTTGTGAACGTAATTGATTGAGTAAGCCTCCTACATCGCTCTGCACTATGTTGTCATCATCAGAGAAGACGTCACATGCATAAGTGAAGTAAGAAAGACTACTAGGCTCGTCGATCCCAAATGGAAATGAAGGGGCAGTACAACGATCACGACAACCAAAGAGGACAATCGGAGAAAAAAAAACCTAAATCAAAATCTCGCACCTCGTCACAAAGAATTTTGAACTCGCGTATAGCTCTCTCTCTCATGCCTCTTGCGAAAGTGACCCATATCCCTCGGTCACCAACGTGGAAGGTTGCTCCGAGTTCTACCTTCTCGAGATTTTTGTGCCTGTGGTGCGGAGTCTTCCATCGTCCAGCACTTCCTCTCTAAGTCGTCGGAATTCATCCGGTATTAGCGGGTTGGATATATCTTTTCAACTTCACGGCTAGGCTATTGTTTTTGTGCGTACCTTGCTTCTCTTATGGGCGATCACTGCGTCGGATATCGACGAGTCTTGCTTCCGTTTCTGGGATGCATCATCGGGCATAGTTCAGGTCGGCACGAAACTAATCAAAATGACAAACTAGGCTTGCTTGGATTGATGCCAATTATGCACTCTTCTACTGTGACGTTTACTCTCTGTCAAACATCACGGGATTCCTCAGTCCCACAGTAGCACCGGAACTCTCAGTCCGCACTGCCTCAGTATCTAGACTTATATCTTAGGTATCTCGCTTTGAATACTGATTAAATATATTTTATATACATAGTATTCTCTCTTAAAGAATAATTATATTACTTTATGTATTAAGTATTATAAGTTATAAGCTTTTAATATTTTTACTTTTTAATATTTTCTTCTAGTATATAGTTTATAAGTATAAAGTTTAATATATTATTATAGTATATAAAGTATATAAAGATTATAGATATTTTTTAGAATTTATAGTAGTACTAACTGCTATAACTTTTTTTAGCTTTTAATGTATACTTTTATTTTAAAAAGCTAATTAAAGTTTTTAAGTTTTTTTTATTAAAGTACTTGATTTTACGCTAATGCTTTTTACTAGAATAGCTAAGATTCATAAGTCAAAGGGAAGAATTATGTACTAAAATATAAAATTATTAATTATTAATATAATTTAATAATATTTCATATATTATTATAATAAAGGTTAATTTAAAAAGTAATTATAGTTTAGCTTAGAAGGTAGCAACTTTTTATAATAATGTTATTTTTAATTAGTAGAACCAGTGAGTATTGTATATAATAAACAAGCGTTATAGAAAAGGTCTAATTTATCTATTTATAGTAAAGCTTCTAAGCTAGCTTAAAAGCTTAGAAAAGAGTAAGAAAAGTAGTGTTATTATAGACCTACTTTTCTCCTAAAGTACAGCCTTATATTAGTAAGAATACACTTTATAAAAGTATTATATTTATACTTAAAGCGTTACCTAAGGTTATATTATAGTTTTTTTATAAAAAAGTAGTTTTAATACCTTAAAATTCTCTTTTTATTAAAAAAAGGAAACTACTTATTATTATTTATTATTATTATTAAAATACTCTAAATAGCTTAGGAGCTATTTTCTAGTACCTCTGCTTAGTTAATTACGTAGGAAAAACCCTAAGGCAGAGAGAAAAACCTATATACTATTATATATCTTTCCTTAGTTAAAGCCTTAAGGCAGAACCTTAGTAGTTTCTATATATAAAATATAGTATACTATTAGCTAAATTAGTAGCTATAGTTACTAAAAAAGCTAAGGGAGAATTAATATAAAAGGTATATATAGTTTATATATTAAAGGTATATATTTTAAATATATATTAAAGGTATTTAAATATAGTTTAATTTAAAGCTAATAGAAGCCTATATTAGTTAATAGTCTAAGATTTTTATAATATATTATATAATAGTTTTATATTAAGTAATATATTATTAAACTTACTTAATTAAGAATATAGTTACTAATTTAAAGTATAGTTATTAATTTAATATAAGTAAACTAAAGGTTTAAGCTAAGTTTAAGATAGAAGTTTATTAATATTACTATACTTTTATATTTTTACTTTTTAGTTTTTTAATTAAAACTAACTTATTAATAAGTAATTTAAAGGGTTAAGTCTTTTTTTATAAGTAAAGTCCCTTTTTCTTAAGTTTAAAAATCTTTTTATTCTGTTTTTCTTTATAATAAAAGCTTAAATTAATAAATACTTTTTCTTTTACCTTTTAGTTCTTAATATAAGCTTAGTTTAAGTTTTTAATTTTATTAATAATTTTAAAGGAAAACTATACTTTAATAATTAAATTATAGCTTAATAAGTTATTCTAAAGTTTAGCTTAGTTTTAATATTAACCCCTTTAAGGCTCTTAATAGTAGTAGCCTTATAACTCTTATATTATATAAATAGAAAATCTAAAAAAGAGTTATTATAATTAAAAAGGTAAGTTTTTTTTTAAGCCTCTTTTAAGTTTATTATAGTTACTAATTATTTAGGTATTAATAGTTTTTATTTTAAGTATAATATAGTAAAGCGTAATTATAATAAGGTAAGTTATTCTAGTTTACTTTAGGTTTAGTGCAGTCTCTAACTAAAGCAGCCCTTGCCTATCTATACCTTTTACTAAGCGGAGGTGCAGGCTCTCCTTAACTTCTAGGTGACCTATAATAATGAGAAGGATACTACTTAAAATATAACCTAAAAAAATATATAATGATTTAAAACTAAATAAAGTATTTACTATTATAAAAAGGCTCTTACTTAGTTAGCTTTATAATAAACTAATTTTAATCTATAGTAATTATAAGAACACTATAAAATAAACTAAACTCTCTTAATTTTACTTATTAAGCTACTTCTCTCTTTACTAATTTTTTTTACTTATATTTAGGCTCTATTTATATTAATAAAGCCTTTAAGAGCTTTATTTAGTATTACTTTTATAAATAAATTTATAATATTATACTCTTTTTTAATATTATAGATTTTAATAATCTTTTACTACTTATATAACTATTAAGGAACTATAATATTAATTAAAAGCTTTTTTTTCTTTCTTATCCTTAGCTTTATTAGATATTTATTTATTTATTTATTTATTTAAGTACATTAGACAGCTATTAGGCAGCTGCTATCTAGTACCTTAGCTTACTAAACTATATAGGAAAAACCTTAGTTTAAAGAGAAAAACCTATATATAGTGCATTTATATATCTCTTAGGGCCTAAAAGGGCCCTAAAGTATTTTTAGCTATAAAAATAAGGTGCACTATATACTAAGCTATATATAATAATTATTACTAAAAGGGGGGTAAAAGAATTTAAATATAAAGAGAGAGTAGTATTTAAATAATAGTAATTTTTGTAATAGACTAGGTCTTTAACCTAGTATATAACTTACAGCTAGCAGGCAGTTGCCACCCCTAGCGTACAACTAGTAATATATGTGTTAATTAATTTAAGACCTATAAATTGAATTAATATATATACTTTTATCTTAGCTTATAGCTAATATAGTTAGTAAAGGGGTTTAAAAAACTAATATACTTATACTTAATACTTAAAATAGCTTAATTAAGCTAAACTATAATTATTATTATTATTATTAAATTACACTAGATAGCTCTAGGAGCTATTTTCTAGTACCTTTACTTATTTAGTTATATAAGAAAAACCCTAAAGTAAGGAGAAAAACCTATATACTACTATATATTTATTTATAATTAGGGCCTTAAGGTAGGGCTTTAGTGGTTTTAGTATATAAAATATTGTATTATATTGTATTGTTATATACGCTAGCTAACCTTAGCAATTTATGCTTAGCTATATTTAGTACCTCTGCTTTCTTATTTTCTAATTAGCTAAGAAACCTTATTAGATTACTAATTTAGTAATTACTTACTAATTAATAGTTGCTTAATAGAATAAAAACCTAGCTAATTTTATATATAGTTTAACTGCTTATAGACCTATTCTTAACTATAGCTAATTAGTATATATTATATTTTACCCTATATCTTTCTTATATAATCCCTTTATACCCTACTTAACAACCTTTTAATTAATTAACCCTAAACTTAGTATATTATAGCTATAACTAGCTATATAACCTAATAGCTAAGGGGTAATTTACTTATTTATAGTATAGTAGTAGCTAATCTGTATTACTTAGTAAGTAAGAATAATAAGGGGCTTAACCCTACTTTTCCTACTTACTAAACACTAATTAGCTAATATACTTCTATTATATTAGCTAATTAGAGTCTAGATTTTATTAAGCCTATATTTAAGCTAAACCCCCCCTACTTAAATATAGGAAAAATCTATACCTTATGTAAGAATTAAACCTATAACCTCCTTACTTTTCTTACTTATATAAGAAAAGTGTTTAGGTTTTCTATAACGCTTAACTACTGCGCCACGGGGTGTATATAAAATATAATATACTATTAGCTAAGTTAGTAGCTATAGTTACTAAAAGGGCTAAGGGAAAATTAATATAATAGGTATATATAATTTATATATTAAAGATATATAGTTTAAATATATATTAAGAATATTTAGGTATAGTTTAGTTTAAGGCTAATAAGAGTTTATATTAGTTATTTATTTAACACTTTTAGAATATATTATATAGTAGTTTTATATTAAGTAATATATTATTAAACGTATTTAATTAGAAATATAGTTATTAATTTAAAGTATAGTTACTAATTTAATATAAATAAACTAAGAGCTTAAACTAAGTTTAAAGTAAGAGTTTATTAATACTACTATACTTTTATATTTTTACTCTTTAATTTTTTAATTAAAACTAGCTTATTAATAAGTAATTTAAGGGGTTAAGTCTTTTTTTATAAGTAAAATCCTCTTTCTTAAGTTTAAGAATCTTTTTTTTCTTTTTTTTTTTATAATAAAAGCTTAAATTAATAAGTACTCTTTTTTTTTCCCTTTAATTTTTAATATAAGCTTAGTTTAAGTTTTTAGTTTTATTAATAATTTTAAGGAAAGACTATATTTTAATAAATAAATTATAGCTTAGTAAGTTATCCTAAGGTTTAGCTTAGTTTTAATATTAACCCTTTTAAAGCCTTTAATAGTAATAGCCTTATAATTCTTATATTATATAAATAAAAAATCTAAAAAAAAGTTTCTATTTATTTATTTATTAAATTACCCTAGATGGCTAGTAGCAGCCGCTATTTAGTACCTTATTTTACTAATCTATATAGAAAAAACCCTAATATAGGGAGAAAAACCTATATACTATATATTTATATATCCCTTAGGGCTTATATAGGCCCTAAAGTAGTCCTAGCTATAGAAGTAAGGTGCGCTACCTACTAAGCTAAGTGTAATAGTAGTTACTAAAAGGTAGGATAAAAAGGTTTAAGTATAAATAAGATTTATATTTAATTAATAGTAATCCTAAAAAACTAATAGAAGCTAATAAGGTTCTAAATTAGTATTAGTATAAGTTAAACTATACTAACTAATCTCTTTAGGCTTACTTATTTTACTTATTCTTAATTAGTATAAGCTATTAAATAATAGGGGATAAGTTAGGTTTAGTAGTAATATAAAAGAATCTAAAGTTTTATTAAGGTTAATAAGGTATTAACTTAGCCTTTATTTAGGTTAAGGAGTTTAGTTTAAATTAATAAAGCAGCTAGCTAATAGCTATAAGGTTTAGTAGTAGGGTTATATAAAGGCAAGTAGCTAAGAAAATAAATAAAAGCTTTCCTCTTAAGTCTCTAGCCTTCTCTTTTTCCTCTTTCCTCTTTAATTATCCCCTTTATCTATAAGTTACCCCTTAGTTAATACTATCTTAATAGAACTACTATAGCTTTAGTTAATTTTTACTAACTTCTCCCCTTAAAAAATACCTAGTAAAAAAAATAAAAATAACCCCCCTTTAAAGCTAGTAAGTCCCTTTATTAGTCCTATATTAATATAAGGCTAATATTATTTAAAGGCACTACCTATACTTAGCCTTATAAACCTTACTTTATATAGTTTAAAGAGATTATAAAATATTACTTTAATTAAAAAAGTAAGTAAATTTAAGTTAAGTTTAATATAGTGCTATAGCTAACTTACTTATAAATTTTACTAAACTCTATTATAAATATACTAAGTAAGGTAAGAATTATTCTTTTATAAGTTATTTCCTCTTAAAGCTAATTTAAAGCCTAACTATATTTATAGCTAAAAAGGTTTTTTTTATATAAAATAAAGGTTAAAAAGGTACTTATAGCTTAAAAGAAGTAGGTAAAAGAGAATAAAGTAACTAAAGGCATTATCTCTACCCTTATAAATTTAACTTAGCCCCTCCTTAATCTTAAAGTACTAATATATATATAAAAAGAATATAATAGCTTATAAAAAGTAGTGTAAAATCTAATTAAGTAAGAGAGAATAAGGGAGGGTTAGGCTAATAGTAAGGGTAGTTTAACTATATACTTTAAAAAGAAGTGCTTAAGGTTTTTAGAGTAGATTATAGTAGCCTTAAAAGCAATTAATAAAGCCTACCCCTTTAAATAACTATAAAAAACCTAAAAAGAGCAGAATTAGCTAAAGGCTAATATAGGTTTAGCTTAAGCACTTTCTTTTTTTTATTCTTTTTTTATATAAATAGTAGTATAATAGATAATAGTAGTTATAAATAATAATAGTAACTATAATCTATAATTATAGCTAAGTCCCTTTATATATTCTACTATAGGCTTAAGGTGCTAGCCCTTTATATTTATAAGGCATTTAGTAATAGTATAGTAGTAAAGCTACTTTAGCTTAGTTAAGGTATATCTTAGCTAAGGGTTAGCTTAATCCTATATTAGTTCTATTTAGTTTTTATTACTTTATTTACCTTATACTTTTATTTCTCTTTAAGGTAGATAGCTAATATAAAATAAGAGATATAATTAGTCTTTAGCATTTACTTATTAAAAAAGCCTATAAACTAAGGTATATTAAAAGCAACTTAAATATCTCTATAATTCTAAAGAGGTAGCGCCTTAAGCTTAAATAGTTATAAATAGTTATATTTTAAATATTTTAAAATAATATAGTAATAGTCCTTAAAGTTAAGCTAATAGTAGTAAATAAGTAAGTTTATATTAAGGATATATTAGTTATAAAAGAAGGATTTAAGCCTAATCTTTTTTATATATATTTATATAAAAATAAATAACTTATACTTATTAAAAGGCTTATATAAATATATAATCTTTTATATAGTTCTAAAGTTAAGGTCTTACTTAGCTACTATAAAGATATAATAAGGCTAATATATATATACTATAGCTCTCTCTTAATACTATTTATTTACTTATTTCTATTTAAGCTTCTTAATAGGGTTAAGTTTATTAAAGTATAAAGGAAAGTAATATTAAAAGAGTATAAAAGGGGCTAGTTTAAGGCCTTAATAAGTGTATTAGTATTATCTCTATTAAAGCTAAGTTATAATTACTATATAAGCACCTTAAATTTTCTTTACTATACTATTTACTTTAATTTACTTATAAAAGTATTATACTTAAAAGTTAAGGTAGAGATTAATAAGTAATATAGCTGCTTTAGTTTTTACTAAAGCCTAAGGTATAGCTTTATAAGCACTTATAATAACTTAAAGATAGTAAAGTTACTTTTTCTTAAACTTTTTAGCTATACCTTTAGTAACTCTTTTATAGCTTATTAAGGTATAGTATATTTCTATATTATATATAATTAAGCTCTAAATAACTTATATATAAAGGATTCTTATATTTTATATAAAGCACCCTTATATTAATACTAAAACTATAGTAAGAGTAAGTTATTATTAAGCTAGTTTCCTTATAACTTTAAATTAGTAAGTCTTTTATTAAAGCTTTTTATATACCTATACCTTAAGAAAGTAGGCAAACTAAATAAGCTAAATAATAGTATTTTTAAGTTAAACTAAGGTTATTATTAATTAGTAGTATTTAGTAAAATAAATAAGTTTACTTTTTTATAAGTAAAACTTTAGGCTTAACTTAATAAACTAATCTTAGTAAACCTTTTAAGCTTACTTAAGTTAAGCTTAGTTATTCTTTACTATATACTTATAAGTAAAAATATTTATATTATTTAAAAACCCTAAGACTAATATTAAATTAACTAACTATAGCTTAATATAAAAGGGGGTAATATATAAAAGGAATAATATAAAAGAGATAGAGGAACCTTATAAAACCTTAGTAATTATAGATATAGTATTAGTAGCCTTACCTTTAAAATAAAAATAAGCTATTTTAATAGCTATAAAGGCTTAGGTTTATACTACTATTTACTTAAAAAGGCCTAAAAAGATTATTATATATATAAGTTATTAGTAGTATATAGTATTAAAGGCTATAGAGATATTTAGCTAAAAGAGTAATATAGTTTTACTATAGTGTTACGTTATATATATAGCCTTAGTAAGGATACTAAAGGCTATCTTTATTAACCTATTAGCCTTATTTTCTATTTATATATTAAAAAAGGCGCCTCTTTTCTTAGCTATATAAGTAATTTAAGTTGCTACTACTGCTTTTAAAACCTTATTTATAATACTTAAAAGTAATATTAGCCTTTAAGCTTTAGCTTATTAAAGCTTTTAAAAAGACTTCTTTAATTTTTATAGTATTACTACTTTTACCTTTTAAAATAAGGCTAAGTAGTGCCTAACTTAGTAATAAGTATTAAGTAAGTATACTAATATTTAGGCTAATAGCTTACTATATACTTTAAAAAACCTTATTAAAAGCTTATTAAGTTTAAATACTTTTTAGCTAGCTAAATACTTTATAACTATATAAATTTTATCTTTATTAAATTCTTCTAAGTTTAAAAATATAGTAGTATTAAGGTAGGCTTTTAAGTCTTTTAGTATATTATTAATATAAGTATAAGATAGAGGAAAGAACTATTTTATAAATACTACTACTTTCTTATTATAAGAATATACTTAAAAGGTTATATTACCTTTATTTTAAAGTAAAGTTAATACCTATTAAGTGTTAAAGAAGAGGCTATTATAAAGGTATACCTATTATTTTAGTTTCTATAAAATAAGCTATTTAATAGTTATTAACTAAGTAAAGTGTCTTTAAGTACTATATTACTCTTTATAAACTACTTAGGATTAAGTCTTAGCTACTTTAGTAATAGTTTATTAGTTTATATTAGTTTTAGTTACTCTTTAATAATATTAAGCTCTTTTTATCTCTTAAACCACCTTCTTAACTCTTATATTTTACTATAGCTACTAATAAAGCCTACCTTAAGGGTTTCTTAAGGTTAATTTTTTAGTAATTTACTAAAGCTTACTTATTAATTAGTTTATAAATAAATTAATCTCTTTAAAAGTGTTTAATAGCTCTTTAAGGTAGTTATAATAGAGCTAATATATAGCCTTACTAAATATAATATTATTATTTATAAATGCTTAGCTAAATTTAAAGTCTTTATTTCTTAATTAATATATTTCTATCTTAATATAAATAAGCTATAGAATATAGTTAAACCTACTTAGGTTAAAGCCTTTAATAAACTTAATAAATAGGTTAAAAGTAGCTTAAGTATAGTTAATTATATTACTTTATTAACCTTAGGTTTATTAAGTTATTTTGCCTTAAAAAGTAATAAGCTTAAGTTGCTACTAAGTTATAAGTATTAAAAGGGTATTATAGCTTAAGGAGGTGTATTTATACTTATTTTATAGTAGGTAGTATAAGTTAAAGTCCCTAATAAGTATAGTTTAGTCCTTTAAAGGGGCTAATATAAGTTTATATAAAGGCGTAGTTTAATTATATTTAAAGTTAAGGGAGTATATAAAGTAGATTTCTATATCTTATAAGGTAATAAAGCACTAATTTATTTTATATTAAGTTATTTATAATTTAAGGCTATGTTTTTAATATATATATATAGCTATTCTGCCTTTATATATAATAAGTTAGTAGTAGCTTAAGCTTAAGATAAAGGGTAAATAATTAGAACTATATAGTTCTTATATTACTACTATATTAGTCTTAGGCTAAGCGCTTAATATTATATATATTAAGTATATCTTCTTTTATATATTCTAATATAATACCTCTATTATAAAAGGGTAATAAATTAACTACTATATTTAGCTAACCCTTTAGTAGGGATAAGTTAAAGGCTTAGATAGTTATTTATTATATTATATTACTAAATTACTAAAGCTAATAAAAAAGGTTATACCTTAGTAGTTTAGTTTCTACTCCCTTTAAGGCGCTTAATTTATTTTTAAGGTAACTTTTTATAAGCTATAAAGCTACTTACTCTTTTATAATAGCTATAGCTTTTAACTTTAGTTTAGCCTTTTTATTCTATACTATTTAAAATAGTAAAAGCATATAACCTTATTAAGTAAGCTACCTTAGCTTATACTTATTACTTATTTACTATAATATAGAGTTAAAACTAAGCTAAGTACTTATTAAAGTAATTAAAGTAATATTTATAAGTATTACTTATAAAGGCTAAGTATAATTATTCTCCCTTTTTATATTAATTAGCTATATAGTAGCTACACTTTAAAGTAGCCTTATAATATATTATAATATAGCTAAATTTATAGTATTTATAATACTATTTAAAGTAAATAGTATTATTATATAATTTAGTATTAAATATTTTAACTTTAAAGACTACCCTAACTTAATATAAGTAGTTAGCTATATTTACTTTATTAATACTTATAATAAAGGGAGCTTTATTAAAGGTACTATATAGTTTTTAAGTTATAACCCTAACTATTTTAAAACTATTAGTAATAATAAGGGCCTTTATAATATCTTTCTTTAATTAGTTTTAATAAAGGTAGTTAAGGAATCCCTTAATAATTATACTAAACACTTAGTATTAAAGGGTTATATTTAGTTTAAATATATATTAAACCTAGTCCTTACTTAATAAGTAAGGTTTAGCTAAGTCCTTAAATATTATAATAATATCCCTATTATAAAGGCACCTTATAGCTATAGTATATTTAGTATTAATAGCTATATTAATAGTAGTAATAATATTTTCTAAGGACTTAGTCTTAAAAAGCTTACTAATAAAGAGCCTTTTAATAAGGACTTTATAGTATACCTAAAATAGTACTACTAAGGCAACTAGCTAATAGGCAGATCTTTAGCTAAAAAGGGCTATATTAATAGCAGTAGTTATTCTATAAGCTATAATAAAAGCCTAAAAGGTTCCTAAGTTAGTTCTAAGCTAAATTACTTTCTTAATAGCCTTTTTAATAGTTTCCTTAAGGTTCTTTATTATAACTAGTTTAAAGGTATTAATAGTATTATAATAGGTATATATTATTTTTATATTTAAGTAAAAGAGATAAAAGTCTTAAATCCCTTTTAATAAGCTTATATTAAATAGCTTAATAATCTTATTATAATTCTTATATAAATATACTAATACCTTATTCTAACTTATAATAGGCTTAGGATTAACTTAAGGGGTAATTATATTATTATTATTATTAGC
Source organism: Claviceps sorghi (assembly GCA_018360135.1). Classification (NCBI taxonomy): domain Eukaryota; kingdom Fungi; phylum Ascomycota; class Sordariomycetes; order Hypocreales; family Clavicipitaceae; genus Claviceps; species Claviceps sorghi. Next base: position 13,022 of record SRPV01000047.1, on the reverse strand, counting down.
CCTTATATTTAGATAGTAGCAACTTTATAAAAGGCTATAATTTTTAGTATTAATATTTATTAGTATTACACTACTTATTACGCCTATACTCTAAGACTAATATAGTATTAGAAAGGGGGGTAAATAAGCTTAATAAAACGTTTTATTAACTTTTTAAGCAGTTTAGAGTCAATTCTATAGCGCCATTGCAGTGCGGGCGAATTTGCGAAAAGTTTTAGAAAATATATTAAAAAAAAAAAAAAAGTTACTATAATTAAAAAAGTAAGCTTTTTTTTAAGCCCCCTTTAGGTTTATTATAGCTACTAATTATTTAAGTATTAGTAGTTTTTATTTTAAGTACTATATAATAAAGCATTTTTATAATAAAGTAAGTTATTTTAGTTTACTTTAAATTTAGTATAGTTTTTAATTAAAGTAGCTTTTACTTATCTATACTTTTTATTAAGTAAAAGTATAGGCTTTCCTTAACTTTTAAGTAATTTATAATAATAAGAATAAAAATAATTTAAAGTCTTTATTTAATATAAGTTTAGTTTAGTTTTATATCTATCTTTACTTAGCTAATATATTATAGTTTAAAGTATATTAAGAGATTTAAAGAACTACTTAGTATTTAATTAATATTAAGCTAAGTATAGCTTAAACCCTTATTACTATTAAAGTAGTTTTTAAGGGCTTTAAATAGAATATATTAAGCTATATAGAATATTTAGCTATAGCTATAAAGTAAACTAATACTTTATTAATAATAATAGCTATAGTAGCTATAAAAAGAAACTTAGCTAAGAATAATAAAGAAAGGGGGAAGGAGATAAGAAATAAAGGTAAAATAAATAAAAAGAGAGAGGGTTTAAAAGGGGGGAAGGGGGCTTTTTAAAGCTATAATAGAACTTAGGAGTGTTCTTAAGGCTGCTCTTAAGGCTTTTAAAGTGTCTTTAATAGCTATTTTTCTTTTTACTTTATAATTTCTATAGATAAATAAATTAGGTAGCTATAGCTTAGTATTAATATAGCCTCTCTTTATTACTCTCTTATATTTATTTATAATTATTAGTCTTTATATAATAAATTATATAAGCTTTATTTTACTTATACCTCTTTTATCTTTTTATTAGTTTTACTATAAGCTTTATTCTCCTTTATATAGTTAACCTTTTATCTTTTCTAAAGTATTAAGGCTAAGTAGTATTAAGGAAGTTAGCTAATACTAAGTATTTATTAAATAAGGTATTTTACTAATTTAGGTAAATTAAAGGCTATATAAATATCCCTTTAGTTTTATATTAGTTTTATATTAGTACTTATTAGTTAAAAGTAATTATATTTTAAGTACTATATAATTAGATATTAGTAGTTCTCTTTTTTACCTTAGTAGTAATATATTAGTAATTTTACCTTAAGAATATAGTAGTTATAAAAAAAGTAATTAAAGCTAATCTTTTTTATATATATTTAAATAAAGGCTATTAATTTAAACTTAGTAAAATAGTAGTAAAGATAAACTATTTTTATTTTAAAATAAAAGTTAAGGTTTTATTTAGCTATATATTAGTTTTAATATAAATTATAAGTAAAGGCCTTAATTTTATTTTTATATTACTTATTTTTTTATTTTTTTTTTAGTTTTTAGCTTAAGCTTAAAGCTTTAAAGTTAAAGGGAAAGTAGTTTAGAAATAGCTTATAGTTTATAACTTATATTTACCTTTAATAGGTTACTTAATAGTAAAGGTATATTATAACTATAGTATATATAATATAGATCTTTATTACTATACTATTTATTTTAATATATTTATAGTATTATTAAACTTAATAGTTATGAGAAATAAGGGGTTTACAGAGGCTTTTGCCCTCTAAATTACTAAGGTAGTGAGGCTTAGTAAGCTAGAAGCCAGAAGGGCTCTGCAGCGCTATAGCTAAAGCTATAGGCCTTATAACTAATATTAAAAGCTTAATACACAACTTCTAGCACTTAAAATACACTAAATTCTAGCTTATAGAAGGTAGTAGAATTGTCTTAGATTTTTATCTAATTATTTAATATTATAGGTGGCAGGCTTAGATTAATAGTCTATATAGTTAGTAAGTAGCTAGTAAAGGGGAATGTCTTCTCCCTTATATACCTTTTAAGCCTATTAAAGGCTTAGCCCTATAAAAAGGGGCTTATAAGCCACTTTTTATTTTTTATAAAATTTATTTATATAGAAAAATAAAAAAATAGACTTATAGCTATATAAATAAGGTGCTAATATACTCTTTAAATATTAACTTAGTGAAAATTAATATATAACTTTAAAAATTAAAAAAATTAACTAATTATATAAAAAAATTCCCTTTATTTTAGTAATAAAAATACTAATTATAAAATCTTTTACAACCCCTTAGTTATTATATAAATTAGCTATAAAGTGCGCCCTAGGGTAGCCTATTATATAGCCCTTAGAGTAAGCAGCTTAAATCTTTAAGCTAAATTTTAATTGCTTACTAAGTTGCTATAAAAATTAATTTTAAAGTCTTACTAAGCTTAATAAACTATTAGGTTCCTAATTAAGCGTACGCTAGCTGCTATAAGGTATAATTAGAAGGGAAAAGGTAAGAAAAGTGGGGCGCTTATAGCTATAAGCTATAATAGAAGAATTAATTCTGCAGGCGCTGCACACAGCCTAGAGCCGCTTACTAGCACTAGTAATAGCTAAGAAAAGCCCCCTAAGGGTCCCTATAAGGGTCCCTATAAGGCAGGGGCTAAAGGTCACTATAAGGCCTGTTAAGAGGCCTAATAGATAAGGAAGTCCCCTGAAAATAGCTGTTATTTTCAACAATAGTTAAAGTAAAGGTTAAGGGATAATACTATTATTTTAGTTTTAAATAAGGTTTATAGTATTACTTTATATATACTTAATACTACTTAAAAGTACTTAGTTTATTTTATAATAAATACCTTTATAATTTCTTTTACTATACTATTATATTTAATAAAGGTATAGTATATACTTATACTATATATAATAAGGCTTTATATAACTTATATATATAAGAGTTTTAATTCCTTTAGTAGGCACTTTTATATTAATACTATAAGTATAGTAAGGGCTAGCTATTACTATATAAGCTTTTTTATAAGCTATTTTTAATATACCTTTTACTATAGCTTATAGTATATTTAGACTCTTAAGAAGTGTATAGCTTATATTAGCTAAATTATAGTATTTTTAAGTTAAGTTTATATTATATTTAGTTATCTTTTTTTAGTAAAATAAATAAGTTTACTTTTTTAAAAATAGAATTAAAAGCTAAATTCTTAAAACTATTTTTAATAAACTTTTTAAGTAGTTTTAAGGTATTTTTATATCTCTTTTATTATATATTTATATATTAAAATATTTATATTATTTAAGAATCTAAAAACTAAAGTAAAGTAAACTATTTTAAGTTTTTTATATAAGGGTATAATATATAATAGAAATAGTATTAAAAATATAAGAGACCCTTATAAAACCCTTATAAGTATAGATTAAGTAATAATTATTTTACCTTTAAATATTAAATAGGCTTTTTATTTATTAATAAAGGCTTAAGCCTACTATACTATTTATATAAGTAATTTAATAGTAAGTATTATATATATTAGTTATTTATAGTAAACTATATTAAAGATAGTAAAAATATTTAGTTAAAGAAGTAATATAGTTTTACTATAATATTATACTATTTTTATAGCTTTTATTAAAATATTAAAGGTTACTTTAATAAAGTAGTTTACTTTATTATTTATTTAAAGATTAAAAAGAGCGCCTTTTTTTTTAAATATATAAGTAATTTATACTACTACTATTACTTTAAGGATTTTACTTATTATACTTAAGAAAGAAATAGAATACTATACTTTTATATATTATATCTTTAAAGGGGTTTTTTTAAGCTTATATAAAATAACTACCTTAGCTTTTTAAAATAGTTTTAAATAGTATTTAACCTAATAATATATATTAAAAAAGGTAGCTAAAGTATAGGCTAAAGGTTTATTATATATCTTTAGAAACTTTATTAAAAGCTTATTAAGTTTAAGCGCTTTTTAGTTTAATAGCTACTTAAGAATATTATAAATCTTATTTATTATAAATTTATTCTTATTAAGAAATACTATAGAATTAAAGTAAATACTAAGATTATTTAAAAGGTTATTTATTTTTACTATAAATATTAAGAAAAATTAGTTAAAAAAAGCTTTAGCTTTACCTTAATAGGTATATTATAGTGTTTAAGATTTACTTATATTTTAGTATAAAGGTAAAACTTACTAAGTTTTTAATAAAAGTTTACTTTTTAGTTTAGCTTATTATTTAAGCTTTTAAAGGCTTTTTTTACTTACTATTACCTTTACTACTACCTTTTATTAAGAGCTATATTACTTATTATATATAATATAGTTTTAGTATACTATTACCTTAAATATAGCTTTTTAATTTACTAAAGTATATTAATAGCGCTATTATTTTTAGGCTTTATAAATATTATAAACTACCTTTTTTATCTTAAAGTTTTACTATAGTTATATATAAGGGCTAATATAAAGCCCTTTTAGTATTATAATTATAATAATAATATTAAGTTTTACTATAAGCTATTTAGTAAATATATTTATATAGCTTATATATACTAAAAAAGAGAGAAAGTTATTAAAATAAAGTTAGTATATTACCTTAGTAAATATAAGGTTTTTATTTATATAATACTATTTAAATTAATATTTTATAAATAAAGAGATAATATCTTTAGTATTAATATAAATAAGCTATAGTATATAGTTAAAACTAATAAGATTATACCCTTTTAAAAACTATAATACTATATTTATAAATATTTATATATTTATTTATTAAATTACCCTAGACGGCTAATAGCAGCTGCTATTTAGTACCTTATCTTACTAATCTATATAGGAAAAACCCTAGTATAGGGAGGAAAACCTATATACTATATATTTATATATTTACTAAGGCCTATATAGGCCCTAAGGTGGTTTTAGCTATAGAAGTAAAGTATGCTACCTATTAAGCTAAGTATAGTAGTAGTTACTAAAAGGTAGAATAAAAAGGTTTAAGTATAAGTAAGATTTATATTTAATTAGTAGTAATTTTAAGAGACTAATAGAAGCTAATAAGGTCCTAAGTTAGTATTAGTATAAGTTAAACTATATTAACTAGTCTTTTAAGCTTACTTATTTTACTTATTCTTAATTAGTATAAGCTATTAAATAGTAAGAAATAAGTTAGGTTTAGTAGTAATATAAAGGAATCTAAAGTTTTATTAAGGTTAATAGGGTATTAACTTAGCTTTTATTTAGGTTAGGGAGTTTAGTTTAAATTAGTAAAGTAGCTAGCTAGTAGCTATAAGGTTTAATAGTAGGGTTATATAAAGGTAGGTAGCTAAGAAGATAAATAAAGGCTTTTCTCTTAGGTTTTTAGCCTTCTTTTTTTTCTCTTTCCTTTTTAATTATCCCCTTTATTTATAAGTTGCCCCTTAAGTAATACTATCTTAGTAAAACTACTATAGCTTTAGTTAATTTTTATTAACTTCTTCTCTTAAAAAATACCTAGTAAAAGAAATAAAAATAACCCCTTTTTAAAGCTAATAAGTCCTTTTATTAGTCTTATATTAGTATAAGGCTAATATTATTTAAGGGTACTACTTATACTTAGCTTTATAAACCTTATTTTATATAGTTTAAAGAGATTATAAACTATTATTTTAATTAAAAAAGTAAGTAAATTTAAGTTAGGTTTAATATAATATTATAGCTAACTTAATTATAAACTCTATTAAACTTTACTATAAATATATTAAATAAAGTAAAAATTATTTTTTTATAAGTTATTTCTTTTTAAAGCTAACTTAAAGCTTAATTATATTTATAGCTAAAAAGGTTCTTTTTATATAAAGTAAAGGTTAAGAAGGTGCTTATAGCTTAAAAGAAGTAAGTAAGAGAGAATAAGGTAACTAAAGGTATTATCCCTACCTTTATAAGTTTAACTTAGCCTTTTTTTAATTTTAAGATATTAATATATATATAAAAGAGATATAATAGCTTATAAAAAGTAATATAAAATTTAATTAAGTAAGAGGGGATAAGGGAGGGTTAAGCTAGTAGTAAGGGTAGTTTAACTATATACTTTAAAAAAGAGTGCTTAAGGTTCTTAAAGTAAATTATAATAGCCTTAAAAGTAGTTAATAAGGCCTACCTTTTTAAATAACTATAAAAGACTTAAGAGGGGTAGAATTAACTAAGGGCTAATATAGGTTTATCTTAAATACTCTTTTTATTCTTATTTTTTCTTTCCCTTATAAATAGTAATATAATAAATAATAGTAGTTATAAATAATAATAGTAACTATAATCTATAGTTATAGCTAAGTCCCTTTATATACCTTACTATAAGCTTAAAATACTAGCCTTTTATATTTATAAGGCATTTAATAATAGTATAGTAATAGAGCTACTTTAGCTTAGTTAAGGTATATCTTAGCTAAGAGTTAGCTTAATTCTATATTAATCCTATTTAGGCCTTACTGCTTTATTTACTTTATACTTTTATTTCTCTTTAAGATAAATAGCTAGTATAAAATAAGGGATATAATTAGTTTTTAGTATTTACTTACTAAGAAAGCCTATAAATTAAGGTATATTAAAAGCAATTTAAATATCTTTATAATCTTAAAGGGGTAGTGCTTTAGGCTTAAATAATTATAAATAGTTATATTTTAAGCATTTTAAAATAATATAGTAGTAGTCTTTAGAGTTAAGCTAATAGTAGTAAATAAGTAAGTCTATATTAAAGATATATTAGTTATAAAGGAAGGATTTAAGCTTAATCTTTTTTATATATATTTATATAAGGATAAATAACTTATACTTATTAAGGGGCTTTTATAAATATATAAGCTTCTATATAATTCTAAAGTTAGGGTCTTACTTAGCTACTATAGAGATATAGTAAGGCTAATATATATATACTATAGCTCTCTTTTAATACTATTTATTTACTTATTTCTATTTTAGCTTTTTAATAAAGTTAAGTCTATTAAAGTATAAAGAGAGATAGTGTTAAAAGAGTATAAAAAGGGCTAGTTTAAAGCCTTAGTAAGCGCGCTAATAATATCTTTATTAAAGCTAAGTTATAATTACTATATAGATACCTTAGATTTTCTTTACTATATTATTTACTTTAATTTACTTATAGAAGTATTATACTTAAAAGTTAAGGTAAAGATTAATAAGTAGTATAGCTACTTTAGTTTTTATTAAGGCTTAAGATATAGCTTTATAAGCACTTATAATAACTTAGAGATAGTAAAGTTACTTTTTTTTAAACTTTTTAGCTATACTTTTAGTAACCCTTTTATAGCTTATTAAGGTATAGTATATTTCTATACTATATATAACTAAGCTCTAAATAACCTATATATAAAGGATTCTTATATTTTATATAAGGTATTTTTATATTAATACTAAAACTATAATAAAGGTAAGTTATTACTAAGCTAGTTTCTTTATAACTTTAGATTAATAAGCCTTTTATTAAAGCTTTTTATATACTTATACCTTAAGAAAGTAAATAGACTAAATAGGCTAAATAGTAGTATTTCTAAGTTAAACTAAGGTTATTATTAGTTAGTAGTATTTAGTAAAGTAAATAAATTTACTTTTTTATAAGTAAAATTTTAGGCTTAACTTAATAAACTATTTTTAATAAATTTCTTAAGCTTACTTAAGTTAAGCTTAATTATTCTTTACTATATACTTATAAGTAAAGATATTTATATTATTTAAAAACCTTAGAACTAATATAGAATTAACTAACTATAGCTTAATATAAAGAGAGGTAATATATAAAAGGAATAGTATAAAGAAAATAAAGGAACTCTATAAAACCTTAGTAGTTATAGGTATAGTATTAATAGCTTTACCTTTAAAATAAAAATAAGCTATTTTAATAGCTATAAAGGCTTAAGTTTACACTACTATTTACTTAAAAAGGCCTAAGAAGATTATTATATATATAAGTTAATAATAGTATATAGTATTAAAAGCTATAGAGATATTTAGCTAAAGGAGTAATATAGTCCTACTATAGTGCTATATTATATATATAGCCTTAGTAAGGATATTAAAGGCTACCTTTATTAATCTTTTAGCTTTATTTTCTATTTATATATTAGGGAGGGCGCCTTCTTTTTTAACTATATAGGTAATTTAAGTTACTATTATTACTTTTAAAACCTTATTTATAATGCTTAGGAGTAATATTAGCCTTTAGGCTTTAGCTTATTAAAGCTTTTAAGAGGACTTCTTTAGTTTTTATAGTACTATTACTTTTACTTTTTAAAATAAAGCTAAGTAGTGCCTAACTTAGTAATAAGTATTAAGTAAATATATTAATATTTAAGCTAATAGTTTACTATATATCTTAAAAAACCCTACTAAAAGCTTATTAAGTTTAAGTACCTTTTAGCTAGCTAAGTGCTTTATAATTATATAGATTTTATTTTTATTAAATTTTTTTAAATTTAAAAATATAATAGTATTAAAGTAAGCCCTTAAGTCTTTTAATATATTATTAATATAAGTATAAGATAAGGGAAAGAACTATTTTATAAATACTACTACTTTTTTATTATAAAAATATACTTAAAAGATTATATTACCTTTACCTTAAAGTAAGGTTAATATTTATTAAGTATTAAAGGGAAGGCTATTATAAAGATATACTTATTATTTTAATTTTTATAAAATAAGCTACTTAGTAGTTACTAACTAAGTAAGGTATCTTTAAGTATTATATTACTTCTTATAAATTACTTAAAATTAAGTCTTAGCTACTTTAGTAATAGTTTACTAATTTATATTAGTTTTAGTTACTCTTTAATAATATTAAGCTCTCTTTATCTTTTAAACTACCTTCTTAACTCTTATATTCTACTATAGCTACTAATAAGGCTTATTTTAAGGGTTTCTTAAAGTTAAATTTTTAGTAATTTACTAAAGCTTACTTATTAATTAGTTTATAAATAAGTTAATCTCTTTAAGGGTGTTTAATAGCTCCTTAAGATAATTATAGTAAAGCTAATATATAGCCTTACTAAATATAATATTATTATTTATAAATGCTTAGCTAAACCTAAGGTCTTTATTTTTTAGTTAGTATATTTCTATTTTAATATAAATAAGCTATAGAATATAGTTAAACCTACTTAGATTAAGGCCTTTAATAAACTTAATAAATAAGTTAGAGGTAGCTTAAGTATAGTTAATTATACTACTCTATTAGCCTTAAGTTTACTAAGTTATTTTACTTTAAGAGATAATAAGCTTAAGTTACTATTAAGTTATAAGTATTAAAAGGGTATTATAGCTTAAGAAAGTATATTTATACTTATCTTATAGTAAGTAGTATTAATTAAAGTCCTTAATAAGTATAGTTTAGTCTCTTTAAAGAGCTAATATAAGTTTATATAAGGGTATAGTTTAGTTATATTTAAAGTTAAGAGAGTATATAAAGTAGATTTCTATATCTTATAAAGTAATAAAGTATTAATCTATTTTATACTAAGTTATTTATAATTTAGGGCTGTGTTTTTAATATATATATATAGCTATTTTACCTATTATATATAGTAAGTTAATAGTAGCCTAAGCTTAAGGTAAGGGGCAATTAATTAAAACTATATAGTTCTTATATTACTACTATATTAGTCTTAAGCTAAGCGCTTAATATTATATATACTAAGTGTATCTTCTTTTATATATTTTAGTATAATACCTTTATTATAAAAGAGTAATAGGTTAGCTACTATATTTAGCTAGCTCTTTAGTAGGGATAGGTTAAAAGCTTAAATAGTTATTTATTATACTATATTACTAAATTACTAAAGCTAATAAAGAAGGTTATGTCTTAATAGCTTAGTTTCTACTCCCTTTAAGGCGCTTAACTTATTTTTAAGGTAACTTTTTATAGGTTATAAAGCTATTTACCCTTTTATAGTAGCTATAGCTTTTAACTTTAATTTAGCCTTTTTATTTTATACTATTTAAAATAGTAAAAGTATATAGCCTTACTAAATAAGCTATCTTAGCTTATACTTATTACTTATTTATTATAGTATAAAGTTAAAATTAAGCTAAGTGCTTACTAAAGTAGTTAGAGTAATATTTATAGGTATTACTTATAAAGGCTAAGTATAATTATTCTCCTTTTTTATATTAATTAGCTATATAGTAGCTATACCTTAAGGTAGCCTTATAGTATACTATAATATAGTTAAATTTATAGTATTTATAATACTATTTAAGGTAAATAATATTATTATATAGTTTAGTATTAAATATCTTAGCTTTAAAAACTATTCTAACTTAGTATAAGTAGTTAGCTATATTTACTTTATTAATACTTATAATAAAGGGAGCTTTATTAAAGGTACTATATAGTTTCTAAGTTATAACTTTAACTATTTTAAAGCTATTAGTAGTAATAAGGGCTTTTATAATATCTTTTTTTAATTAGTTTTAGTAGAGATAGTTAGGGAATCCCTTAATAATTATATTAAATACTTAATATTAAAGGGTTATATTTAGTCTAAATATATATTAAACTTAGTCCTTACTTATTAAGTAAGGTTTAGTTAAGTCCCTAAATATTATAATAGTATTTTTACTATAAAGGCGTTTTATAGCTATAGTATATTTAGTATTAATAGCTATATTAATAGTAGTAATAATATCTTTTAGGGACTTAGTTTTAAGGAGCTTACTAATAAAGGGCCCTTTAATAAAGACTTTATAGTATATCTAAGGCAGTACTACTAAGGTAGCTAGCTAATAGGTAGATTCTTAGCTAAAAAAGGCTACATTAGTAGCAGTAGTTATTTTATAAGCTATAATAAAAGCTTAAAAGGTTTTTAAGTTAGTCTTAAGCTAAATTACCTTCTTAATAACCTTTTTAATAGTTTTCTTAAGATTCTTTATTATAATTAGTTTAAAGGTATTATTAATACTATAGTAGGTATATATTATTTTTATGTCTAAGTAAGAGAGGTAAAAGTCTTAAATCCCTTTTAGTAAGCCTATATTAAATAGCTTAGTAATCTTATTATAATTCTTATATAAGTATGTTAATGCCTTATTTTAACTTATAATAGGCTTAGAATTAACTTAGAGAGTAGTTATATTATTATTATTATTAGCCCTTATATTTAAATAATAGTAACTCTATAAGAGGCTATAATTCTTAGTATTAATATCTATTAGTATTATACTACCTATTATACCTACGCTCTAAAACTAATATAGTATTAAGAAAGGGGGTAAACAGGCTTAATAAAATGTTTTATTAACTTTTTAAGCGGTTTAGAGTTAATTTTACAGCGCTATTGCAGTGCAGGCAAATTCGCGAAAAGTCTTTTTTTTTATAGAAATAATATATACTTAAATATTTATATATAATTAATAATACTATCTCTTTTACTTTAAGTTTTTTATATTATTTCCTTTTAAAATATAATAAGTTTAAACTATTACTACTTTATAATTATAAGTAATATTTTACTTTTTAATAATATATATTTATAGTAGTTTTATAATAAATAGTATTAGTTAAAGTCTTTAATAAAAATGCTATAAAGCTATATAAGCTTCTTTAAAAGTATATAAAAAAGGGATATTTAGTTTTATTTATAATTAAGGGAGTAAATTAAGTATATATTAGTGTTTTATAGTATAATTATATATTAATTAATGTCAATCTATATTATTTATAACTTAAGACTATAGTAGTAGTAAATATATATAGCTATATAGTTACTTTAAGCTATTAATTAATAAAGTCTAAGACTTAAGTTAAAAGGTAATTTACTACTTTTACTAAGTTCTTAAAGTATTACTATATTAGTTTTAAGCTAAGCTTTAAAAGCTATATAAACTAAGTAGGTTTTTTTCTATATATTTTAGTATATAACTTATATAGTTATATTTATTAATTAAAGAGAGTATTAGTTTTTATTAATAATACCTTTATTATAAAAGCGCTATAGTTTTATAAAAAAGCCTTAATAGCTCCTTTTAGGTAAGAGAGAGGTAATATAATAATAAAGTTTTTATTTATTATTATTAAGTAGCTACTTTATAAATAGTTAATATATTTTTATAGTAATACCTTATAAAATAGTATAAAGCTAACTAATTTTCTTTTATCTTTTATTATTTTAGTTTATCTTTTAGTTTTTAATTTAGCTAAGGTAGTAAAGGTATTAAGTTAGTTTAAGTATATAATATAAGCTTTAGCTTATTACTTATTAATAGTTTTATAACTCTTTAACTATATTAAGTAAGAACTTAAATAGTTTATATAGTATTTCTATATTACTTTTATAAAAGCTAAGTAGTTACTTTTATTATTATAGTAAGTAGCTATATAATAGCTATAATATAAGGCTAATATATAGTATACTACTATATAGCTATATTTAAAGTATTAATAATATTAATAAAGGTAAAAGGCTTTATTATAAGGTTTAGCTTTAAATATTTCTACTTTATATATAATTCTACTATAGTATAGTTTATTAGCTATATTAATATTATTAACGCTTATAATTAAGAGCATTTATAGAAAGGTTTTATATAGTTTCTATACTACTACTCTTATAATTATATTATTATTATTATTATTATTATTAAATTACACTAAATAGCTTTAGGAGCTACTTTCTAGTACCTCTGCTTATTTTACTACATAGAAAAAACCCTAAAGTAAGGAGGAAAACCTATATACTACTATATATTTATCTATAATTAAAGCCTTAAGGTAGGGCCTTAGTAGTTTTAATATATAAAATATAGTATACTACTAGCTAAGTTAGTAGCTATAGTTACTAAAAAGGCTAAGGAAAAGTTAATATAATAGGTATATATAATTTATATACTAAAGATATATAGTTTAAATATATATTAAGGATATTTAGGTATAGTT
>SRPV01000469.1:0-19050 GCA_018360135.1 Claviceps sorghi | reverse complement strand
AAAAAAAAAAAAAAACGCTCCTGTTCGTCCTCGGGAGGCTGTCTCTTGAGTTTTACCCGCGTCTTGGCGCGGCTGTCATGCAACTTGGATCTCCGGGCACATGCATGCGACATGGCACAGACGCATATTCGTCTTGATACCCGTAGCAGTGCATTTGACACAGTAATTTGTACATGTCCTCACAGTCCAGGCCTTGATAACATTGTGGGCAAGTACTTTGTTCGTATTTATTCATTTGCATGTGCAGAACTCCTAGGGTCCAGAAGACGCAGCGTAGAGGCATTTCCGCCGTAGGAGACAATGTATATATACATGTACGCATGACATAGGCTAGGGTTATCATATCGTCATGTATCGCTGCTCATTTCATCATGATAGCTGCCCAGCAGCGCTGACGTTGGTCGAATTTCACCATGTTGTACCCATCCAGTCTTGACAGTTCAATGCCTATGATATGGAGCTACATTTCACATGGGGGACAATTCGACGCGAGACGAGCATGTGAAACCGCAGAAAAGCCTCCGATTCCGCAAATGGCAATCGCGATGAAGACTCGGCACGTCATGACAACACGTCCACGGCCGTTTGCGAGAAGCGAGCCTGACGTGCGCATCCACGGGCCGGCCGACTACGCGCTCATTTTGATTTAAACTTTTTGTTCCCGATCCTTCTCCCCACGGGGCACCCTGCAAAGACACATGTCGCCACGTAATGCCGCCCACGAAAGCACACATGTCCGTCTCCATTGCGGCACAGACGGAAACGTCCAAGCAGCACGTCTCGTCCGAGCGGGAGGATCTTCCATCGAGCCCTTTCGAGCCATGCATCCTAACAGGCTTCAGGCCGGCGCCGAGTCCCCCGACGGTCCCCGGTCCGCCGAGGTTTCGCTCGACAAGAGTGGACGTCCAAGGCTGCCTGTCCGGTCTGAAAGCCGTGGTCGACGGAAACGACGTCTCCGCCGCGGCCGTCTTCACAGCCGCCTGGGCCGTAGTCCTGGGGACATACCTGGCACGATCGCACGTCTCGTTGAATTACGCGGCCGTGCGTCGCAGAGAGCTGGTCACGGAGATGGCATGTGCGCGCCGGGCCGTGGACGTGATTCCGTGTACGTTTCGGATCGGAGCCGGGGACACGCTGCTGGACGTGGTTCGGCAGATGTCGGCGGTTGACGTCGGCGAGAGTGGTAGTGGCGGCAATACATGCGTGATGTATTGGTCCGGAGAGGGCTGGGTGGCGGATCGACCGCCTGATGATGTGATGGAGTTTTTGGCGGAAATCGAGCAGCTAGCAAAGGTGAGACAGATGGATGGCCACACGGAGGGAGGGAGAGAGAGAGGGGGGGGGAGCGAGAGAGATAGATAGCTGCAACACATGGAGACCTGCTGTCCACAACGGCAACGTCCTTCGAAATGCTAATTGCAGAATCCTCACAGCACGACTGCGTGGTGAGTTTCACGCCGGACATGCAAAGCCTACTTTTGTACAGAGACGGTTTCATGTCGGGACGTCAAGCCGAGCACCTCGCCGCCACACTGGTCGTGGTTCTGAAGGCCATGGCAGAGGCGCCTCAGCAGTCTGTGGCCAGCATGGACATGTGCAGCCCTCTGGACCGTGAAATTCTTTCCCGGTGGAACGCAAAGGCCCCGGCTGCTTCGGACGCATGCGTCCATGACCTCATCGACCAGCGGCGGCGCGCCCGGGCAGACTGCCTGGCCGTCGTGTCGTGGGACGGCTCTCTCACATACGACGAGCTTGATCGTCTTTCGTCCCGTCTGGCCGAAGGGCTGCGCGACGCCGGCGTGGGACCCGGCGTCTTCGTGGCAACGTGCTTCGACCGAGGCAAGTGGATGCCGGTTGGGATGCTGGGCATCATCAAGGCCGGCGGCGCCTTTTGCGCGCTGGAACCGTCGTACCCCGTGGCTCGGTTGACGGAAATGTGCCAGGCACTGCGGACGCCCATCATATTGACGACGGAGAGCAGTCGGCAGCGAGCGAACCTGCTCCCGGGCAGAGTGCTGGTCGTGGGAGACGACGACTTGTTCGTGGACGGACCTCGCCCGGACACGGCGCGGACGGCGTCTCCGCCGGCCGTCTCGTCCCGCGATCCGGTGTATGCCGTCTTCACCTCGGGCTCGACGGGGAAGCCAAAGGGGGTCGTCATGGAACACGGGTCCTTCTCGTGCTGCGCGCTCAGCTCCGCGGGACCCTTGCGCATCGGGTCCCGGGACCGCATCCTGCACCATTCGTCCTACGCCTTTGATCTCAGCGTCTTTGAGATCCTGACGCCCCTCGTGGCGGGCGCCACCATCGCCATACCCTCGGAGCGGCATCGCCGCGAGAACCTGCCTCGCGCCATGACGGAGCTGGGCGCAACCTGGGCCTTCCTCACGCCCACCGTGGCGCGCATGCACCGGCCGACGCAGACCCCCTCGTTGGAGACACTGTGTATGGGAGGCGAGCCCATCAGTGCCTCGGACGTGCGGCTGTGGTCCGCCAAGAAGCTCATCACGGGATACAACCCGGCCGAGTGCTGTCCTCTCGGCATATCGGGCCCCGCGAACCAGGACATGCCTCGCGCCGTGGGCTGGAGCTTCTCCTCGCAGGCCGCCTGGATCGTGGACCCCCGAGACCACGAGAAGCTGCTCCCGGTCGGCGCCATCGGCTACCTGACGGGGGACCTGGCGCGGCGTGACGCCGACGACGGGGCTGTGCACTTTGTGGGCCGCAAGGATGTCCAGGTCAAGATCAACGGGCAGAGGGTCGAGCTTGCCGAGATCGAGCACCACCTCGACCGGCACTTGCTCTCGCTCGAGAGCCAAGGTGGTTGTCGAGCCCGTGCCCGTGTCTGCGCGGCGCACACTCCTGGCTGCCGTGGTCTTGCCCGGCCAGGGGCGAGCCAGTGACGGGACGGCTCCGGAGTCTCTTCTCATGGAGCCGCGACGGGTCCCCGCGCATCTCCGGGCCGCGCTGGCCGGCGCCGCGTCGAAGCTGCGCCTCGTTCTTCCCGAGCACATGGTGCCCGCCGTCTACCTCCCCGTGCGCCATCTTCCCATGTCGGAGAGCGGCAAGGTGGACCGCAGGCGTCTTCGACTGCTGCTCCTCTCGCTGCGTCCGGAGGAGCTGTACGGTACGAGCAAGCCGGGGCCGGGGGGACGAGACACGGAGGAAGCCGGATCGGGCGAGGACAAGACGCTGCGACGGCTGTTTGCCCTCGCCCTGGACCTGCCGCTTGTTCAGATCGGCCCGGACAGCAATTTCTTCGAGCTGGGCGGTGACTCGGCCTCGGCCATGAGGCTTCTCGCGCTGGCTCGCGAACAAGGCGTCGCTTCCCTTGCGTATCAGGACGTCTTTCACCACCCGACCCCGAGAGAGCTGGCTGCCGCGGCATCGATGCCCGGTCCCGCCGGTGGCGCCCTGCCCTGGGCCGCCGGGGAATCGGCTCCTTTCTCGTGCGTCACGGACCCCGAGTCGCTTGTTCGGACCGCGAGCGAGCAGTGCGGGGTGGGCAGAGCCGACATCGAGGACATGTACCCTTGCACGGACTTGCAACAGAGCCTGATGGCATCCACGGCTCGCGACCGCAGCGCCTACGTTGCCATGCTCTCGCTTACTCTGCGGGACGGCGTGGACAGGGAACGGCTCCGGAGTGCGTGCCGAGAGGCAGCTCGGAGCGGCCGTCGAGAGCATCTACCCGTGCTCGCCCATCCAGCGGGGGAATACTCGTGAGCCACGCGCGCAATCCTCGCCATTACGACGAGGTGATCCGGTGGAGAGTGGCCGGCGACGCGCCCGTCGATGCGGCTCGTCTGCAGCAGGCCTGGCGGCAGGTCGTTGCCCGGCACGGCATCCTCCGCACCGTGTTCCTCCGCGTGTCCGAGGAGAGCGTCGTCGACCAGGCGGTGCTGCGAGAGTACCGTCCGGACGTCTCTGTGTGTGTCGGGGAGACGGCGGAGGAGGCACAACGGCCGTTGGACGACGACTCCTCGCTGCCGTGGCATCAGCTGCGCCTCCATCGACGGACGGCCGACGACACGGCGCTGTGTCTCCGCATCCATCACGCCCTCGTCGACGGGGTGTCGCTGCAAATCATCAAGCGCGACGTGGAACTGGCCTACCAAGGCCGTCTGGCCGCGCTGGACACGCCGCCGTCATACCGCGAGTACATGTCGTACTTGCACCACACGCGCCTGCGGCGGTCGGCGTCGGACGAGTATTGGACGTTGTACCTCCGGGGGGTGACGGGCTGCTTGTTCCCGACGCTGGCCGGCGAGGCCGCACCCGAGAGACGCGAGTTCGGGGCCGTCGACGTCGAGCTCGCCTCGTCCGGGACGCTGGCCCGGTTCTGCGAGAGGCACAAGCTCGCCACGACGGTCGTGCTGCACATTGTCTGGGCCGTCGTCCTGCAGCGGTACACGGGCACGGACGAGGTTTGCTTCGGCTACATGACTTCGGGGCGGCATGCGTCCGTGGCCAACGTCGAGCAGGTCGTCGGTCCGCTCTTCAACATGCTCGTGGCCCGCATCCGACTCGCATATCCCCAGTCGCTGCCGTCCCTCATGAGCTCGCACCAGGAGCGGTTCCTGAGCAGTCTGGACCACCAGCACCAGCCGCTTGCCGAGACGCTCCATTCCGTGGGCTCGTCGGCGGGCCATCTGTTCAACTCCATGATGACGGTCGTCAATGACCTGCCCGAGGGGCAGGGGGCCCGGCGGCGGCCATCGGCCATGAGGTTGGTGGGCGATGGCGTCCAGAGTCGATCAGAGGTACGTGTGTCGCTTCTTCCCTTTTGCCCTCGTCCCCCTCTCGGCGTCCATGTAACAGAAGGTGAAGGATGATTTCCTAACCCGCACCCGCGGCGTTCATGCCCACATCACAAGTACCCCATCACGTTGAATATCCTCAACGGCGCCGACACAGTGAGGATGCAGCTGTCGTACCATACCTCGCTGCTCGGCGCCGAATCCGCGCAGCAAATCGCCGGGGCCTTCCGGTTCGTCCTGCAAAGGACCCTGGAGCAGCCCGGACGGCGTCTCGCCGACCTCCAAGTGATGGGCGACGAGCAGATGAGGACCGCATATGCGCTCAACCGCCGCGCGGAGCCTCCCCTGGGCCACTTGATCCACGAAACGATTCAGCGGCGGTGCCTGCGGTCCCCGGACGCCCCCTCCGTCTGCGCGTGGGACGGCGACTTCACATACGGACAGCTGGGCGCGCTCAGTTCGTCCCTCGCCGGAGAGCTCATCCGTCGAGGAGCCGGACCCGAGGCCACGATCCCGATCCTCGTCGAAAAGTCACGCTGGACTCCCGTGGCGGTGCTGGCGGTCCTCAAGTCGGGCTCCTCCTTTGTACTGCTGGACTCTTCACACCCCGCAGCGCGACTTGGCGCCATGATGCTCGCGATACGTCCTCCGGTCATGATTGTCTCGGCGCAAACCCGGTCCAAGGCCGAGGGACTCTCGGCGGACATGATTGACATGGTTGAGATTGGGCATCGGCTCGTTGACGGCCCCGACAAACTCGCGCGGTGGGATGAGCAGGTTATCCTAAAGCCGAGCAACGCGGCGTACGTGGTGTTCACGTCTGGATCAACAGGGAAGCCCAAGGGCGCCGTTGTCGAGCACGCCAGCCTGTCCATGGCGGCCGAATGCGCGGCGGCGCGTCTCCATCTAGACGCCGCCTCTCGCGTCCTGCAGTTCTCATCGCACGCGTGGGACGTGGCCGTCATGGACATTGTCCTCACGCTGCGCGTCGGCGGCTGCGTGTGTATCCCGTCGGAAGACGAACGAACCGGCCGCCTGGCGCAGGCCGCGGACCGGATGAGGGTGAACTGGGCCCTCTTGACGCCCACCGTGGCACGCCTGGTCCGGCCCGAGGACCTTTCCCACCTGCGGACACTGGTCCTTGCTGGCGAGGCCCTCTCGCCGACCGACGTGTCGACCTGGAGCCACCGGGTGCGCCTCATCCAAGCCTACGGCCCGGCCGAGTGCGCCGCCGTGTGTGCCGTGACGGAGCCGTTGACCGCGTCGGACGACCCGCGATGCGTGGGACGGCCGTGCGGATGCGCGGCCTGGGTCGTGAACCGCGCGAACCAGGAGCTGCTGGCGCCGCCCGGCGCGGTGGGAGAATTGGTCCTGGAAGGGCCCGTCGTGGGCAGGGGCTATCTCGGCGACCCGGAGCGGTCGGCCGCGGCGTTTGTGCGGCATCCGGCCTGGCTGCGGACCCTGCGCGGCCACGAGGCTCCCGCGCGGCTCTACAAGACGGGCGACCTGGTCCGGCAAGACGTCCGGAGCGGCCGTCTCACCTTTGTGGGCCGCGGCGACGACCAGGTCAAGATCCGGGGGCAGCGGGTTGAGCCGGGCGAGGTGGAGGCCCAGGTCGCCGACGTCTTCCCCGGATCCCACGTCACCGTCGTCGTGGCAGAGAGAGCAGGCAAGGCAATCCTGGTTGCCCTTGTCCTGGACAAAGACAAAGGGGATGGAGCCGGCTCGTCCCCCCCGGCCGCGACGGGCAACGCCATCGCTCCGCCATCCCGGGCCTTTGCAGAATCGGCCAGGGCGGCCTTTTCGCGGCTCCGTGAGACGATGCCGGCCTACATGGTCCCGTCCTTGGTACTGCCGCTCCGCCACCTGCCCCGGGCCGCCACAGGCAAGGCCGACCGCGCGACGCTGCGAGACTGCGTGGCGTCCCTGTCGGATGACCAGCTCGGGGCGCATGCCGCGGCCGATGTGGCGCGTCGAGCCGCCTCTTCCGCCGTGGAGGCCGAGCTGCAGGAGCTCGTTGGTCGGCCAGGCTCTGCAGAGGCCGCCTCATGCGGTTCCCCTGGACGAGGATCTGTTCCGCGTGGGACTCGACTCTCTCACGGCCATGACCCTGACCACCACCGCGCGCCGGCGCGGATGGGAAATACCCGTCGCCCTCGTCTTCCAGCACGCACGCCTCTCGGACCTGGCTCTTGTTCTGGCCCGGGAGCATCGCGGGCCCCAGCAGGGGCGGACGCGCCTCGAAGAAGCCCCGGTGCCGAATCCCGTCGCGTCCTTCCTGCCCCGGATCTGCGCCGAGTGGCATCTCGACGAGGGCCGGATCGTCCACGCGGCCCCGACAACACACTACCAGCAGAGGTGCCTTGCCGCCGGCCACGACGCCTTCGTCGGCCTTCATTTCTCCCGACCGGTGTCGGCTCGGGCTCTCGCGTCCGCCGCGGCGCGGGTGGTGGAGCACCACTCCATCCTGCGCACCGTCTTTGTGCCCTTTCAGGATTCATACGTGCAGCTCGCGCTTCGGACGTGGTGTCACGTGATGGGGTCTCCAAGACCCATCCGAGGCCCGCAACTTAGCTAGTGCGAATCCAAGCCTTCTATATCATCACAAATGGTAGCAATTGCTTACCAACCAGGATTTTTTTATCCACTATGATTTAAAACCAGCTAAAAAGTATTATAGGACTTCTTATTATCTTTCCTTTATCCCCTTTTTTCCTTTGTCCCTTTTTTTAATAAATTTAACGATTTTCTATAATCTTTAATAGAGGAAAGAGAACCCTTAAAGTAAATAATTATCTAAGCATAAAAGCTCTAATACTTTATTAATATTAGGCATAAAAACACAGATTTTCTTCTCTAACCTTAACTTACTATTGTTAAATACTTTGCTAAATATTTCTAGCACTTTAATAAGATAAATGTAATATAAAAATTTAATTTTCCTATTAAATAGACTATATTACGTTCTTTTAAGGCTGTATTTAATATATAGTATTAATTCTATTTACCCTTTTTGCTATTAAATTTATATTTTAATCTAACCTTTAGTAAAAGACTTAAAG
The DNA here is from genome assembly GCA_018360135.1 of Claviceps sorghi. Lineage (NCBI taxonomy): Eukaryota > Fungi > Ascomycota > Sordariomycetes > Hypocreales > Clavicipitaceae > Claviceps > Claviceps sorghi. Next base: position 11,228 of record SRPV01000469.1, on the reverse strand, counting down.
TAATAGCTAGCCTATTATAAAGTAGCCTATTATAGGAAGTAGTAGTAGAATCTTTTATAGTAAAGAAGATATTAAAACCCTTAATATTTATTATATTAACTACTCCTTCCCTATTTATAAGTATACCTTTTATATTTATAAAGGCACCTTCTATATTAATAGTAGTAAGGCTACTTTCCTTAATATACCTAAATCTAATAAAATCCTTAGAAGCGCTTTAAATTACTATATTTAACTAAACACTATTAGACTTAATATAGAGATTATAGGCTTTATACTAAATAGATTCTCTACTTTTTATAATACTAGTAAGGCTAAGGTTCCCTAATATATTTAATACTAAATCACTACCTTTCTATTCCCCTATATTATACCTATTTTATTCCCTTATATTATAGCTTCTATCCCTATTAGGTCTATTACTATTAGTTAGCTATTAGTTAGATTTATTATTAAATAACTACTTAAAACCCTAATTAAACAAAGATAATAAAGATAACTAAGGCAATAATTATAATATATTAAATAATATAGGTAATAGTCCTAGGGGTATTAAGGGTGTAACTTTTATTAGAGAGATATTAGTCTAGATATTATATAACTTCTTTACTATTACTTAATTAACTAAAAAGATAGCATAAGCCTTAGCTTATTTCTAGCTAAATTAACTACCTATAGCTAAAGTAGTAAGCTATATATTAGGAAACTTAGGAGGTAAGGTTATATTGCTTTATCCTATTAATATAGGCTACTTTAATCTAAGTATATAAAATAAATTAAGTATAGGTATAGTATTAGATTCTAAGTTAACTATATATACTTATATTTTTACCTTTATAAATAAATTTAAGCACCTTACTTAGCTTTATAGTAAGACTATAGTTTAATTAGTATAAACTACCTATCTTAAGGGCTAAGCACTTAACTAGTATAGCTAATTAATAATAGATATTAAAAGAAACCTACTTAACTCTGCTAAAATTAATATAGTATATAAAACCTTAATTAATAGATTTAAAGAACTAGCCTTTATAGTTCTCTTTTATATTTACTTAGCTAAGTATACTCTCTATAAATATACTATAGAAGATATAGTTAATGCATTTATCTATAATCTTATTTAGAATACTAAAGCAACTAAATAGGATATCTATAATTAGCTTTAAATAGTTTATGCTTCTTTTAAACCTACTATTTAAGCTATTATTCCTCCTTTTTCTAAGACTATAATTATTAATAACTTTATTATTACTATTTAGAATAGAGAAGCTACTATCTTAGCTTTAGTAAAAGAGAAATTCCCTTCTTAAAAGCCTACTTTATAGTTTCCTCCCCTACCTTACACTAATCTTTAGCCCTATAATAGACCCCCTTAGATATTCTAACCCTTCTATTATTATAAAGTAGGTCTTAGACTAATTATTAGTAAAAGGTAATATCCTAATAATTATAGATATCCTAGTTTATATTAATCTGCAACTCTATATACTACTATATATCTTAAACCTAGTAGATATATAAGTAAATATAATAGTTAGTACTAAACGCAATACTTAGAATAGTAAGCAAATATAGGATAATAATAAGCTAATAATTAGACTTTATTTAGTAATTAAACCTTTAGTAATTAATAGGCTTCTTCTTCTTAATAAAATACTAATTTTAACTTTAAGGGTATTAACTTTAATTATAATAGAGGCTAAACTTATTAACTATTTATTAGTAATCCTTATAGTAATTTCACTCTATAAATGCCTTATTAATAGTAAGTCTATTATATTAATTAAAATAGTTAATAAGTATACTATATAGATTAGAATAATTAATAAGTTTACTATATAGATTAGAATTAATTACCTTAAGAATATAAGCTATAAGAGCAAGCTCCTAATATAGATTTATATAGATAGTATAATTTATAAGCTTTCTATGCTAATAATTCCTAGCTATACCTAGAACAGATATAGTATAATATAGTAGAATAAGATTAATAATAGATTAAAGCTCCTTTACCTAAAAGAGAATAGTAAGTGCACTTTATAAGCATTAATAATTAAAGTAATATACATATTTATTATAAATGCTACTAGATATTTACTTCTTAAAATGCTTTGTTTAAATATCTATAAGAATAGTATAAGGTTATATAAAAGGATTTTAATAAAGAAAATAAGGACTCTAAGATTAAATATAAATTAGCTAAAGATAATAAGCTAGACACTACTTATATAGCTACTAATATAACTTTAAAATACTACTCTTTAGGTTCTTATATAATTAGTAATATTTAATATATTTATATAGTACATTTACTAGCATTTTCTTTTTTAAAGTTAGCGGTAAGCCTACTAATAACATCTTCTTTTTTTAAGTTAGTAGCAGGCCCCTAATAAAAGTTAATTATATTATAAATAACTTATATTCCTATTATATATTTAACTATATAACCTAGCAGCGCTAATATTAGCTAAGCTAGCAAAGCATAGGCTTACCTATAACTATAGATTTCTTTAAACGCAACTAACCCTTAACTTTAGGTAGATGTATATACTAATATAGGTTACTTAGCAATATTAGCTAATAAAAAATAGATTATAAAGCATTATCCTAATATTTAAATTTACACTAAAGTAGCTTCTATAAAATATTAAGGTGTTAGCCTAAATAAGCATTCTTTCTTATAATATATCTTACTAGATTTTAATTTCTTAAGTAAGAATACCTAAGGATAACTAGCAATAGCCTTAATCACTTAAGAGGTTAATTTAGTGCTAATATTATAGCTAAATATGCTTATTAGTATAGATGTCTTAGGTTTTAAAAAGGTTAATATTATTAATAGCTAAGGTATTACTTAGATTAGTAGTTATAATAACATTAAAATCCTTATATTAGTATAATTAAACGTAGTAATTATAAAGCTAGCTATTAAAGCTACTATAGACAGTAACATTCTACTACATTCTATAGCACTTATTACTATTACACATAAGTTACTAACAGATACATAAGCCTTATTTAAGCCTAAAGAGACTAACTTATTAGGTATCTATATAGCTATTATAGACTCTAACACTTAATAAGTTATTATTAAAAACCTTACTAATAAACTAGTGAGAATTATATATAATTAGCTCCTTAGCTACACATACAAAATAAACCTAAAAGCATAAGTATTTATAATTAAGGAAGATTAATAAAATAAAGCCTTAGATTTAGTAATAGTTATAGAATCTAAGGATATACTAAAGTTACTAATCCTAAAGCATTTTTAGCGTTAAAAGATAGTTATCTATTTAATAGGTGTAAATATATATAAGTCTAGCAATATAGCAAAAGACTAAGCAGTGTAAGTACTTATAAATAAGTATTTTTAACTGTTTAAGGATAAAGGCTTTACTATAGTGCCTTTAGAAGAATAAATAAGAATCTAAATAAAGCCTAAATAAGAGAATATAATCCTAAAAAAGTACTAAATCTATCCTATTAAATTAGCTAATTAAACTATTATTAAGTAAACTATAAAAAAGTTATATAATAATAATAAAGCAAAACGGATTATAGGGCATATCCTATTTACTTTCTTAGTCTTTATTATTTAGACTAGTAAGGAGCCTAATTAAAAAAGAAGAATAGTTATAGATATATATAGCCTTAATGCTAGTTTAATAAATAATATATATCTAATGCAAAAATAAGAGGATATTATAGTAATACTAGCAAATGCTATATATATTACTATTATAAATACTATAAGCTTTTACTATTAATAGCATATTTATTCTAATTCCTAGTAGGCATTTATAGTTATTACTTATAATAAATAATACACCTTTAAGGTCCCTATTATAGGTTATAAAGGTTCTAACGCATATATATAGCGCAGAATAGATAATATGCTAAGAGGTATAGTTGCAGCCTTATACACAGATAATATTTTTATTCTATCTTATAGCTTCTATTAATATATAATTAATTGCAAAAAGGTCTTTAACATTTTATTATATAATAATTTATTAATTAAACTAGCAAAGATATATATAGTATATTTATTAGTAATTGTTCTTAGTAAAATAATAGATGCCTTAGGTATAGTAACTATAGAGTAAAAATTAGTAATAATATAGAATCTTATATTCCTAAAGATATTGTAAGCTTTTAAATATTTACTAGGTTTTATAGGCTTACTGTAATATAACATTCTAAAGTATATAGTATTAGTTAAGCCTTTATAAGAGCGTAAAACCAACCTATTAAAACTAGCCTAAGAACGTTATTTAATACTAAAATTAGGACTAGCGTAGAATATATAAGCAAAGAGTGTATTAGTATTACTCCTAATAGTAGCGGAAATTAACATATTTAAAGCTCTAAAGTAAGTATTAACATCCTATACTATATTAGCTATTTACTCCCTTAATTAATAACTTTTTATTAACTTTAATATATTAGCTAAAGGGATTAGAGTAATAGTGTATTATATCTATAAGAGTTAAATTACAAAGATTATAGTTAATAGCGTTATTTCTAAATATCTATTACTAATATTAGTAGAACTAATTGCTTTTCTATTATATACTTTGTTAGACATAGAAAAGCAGTATTAGTTTACAGAGCTTAAAATATATAGATATGTTTAAATATTATAGAAATCTTATTAATAGATTAAAGCTACGCAAAAACCTTTAGTTATTAGTTTTATAAACTATTATTCTATTATTAACTTAGCTAAACAAATAGATATTACTAACACTTTTAATAGATATACAGTTAATAAGAAAATAATTTAAGTAATAGAATATATTAGTTAATTTAAGATTTATATGCTTTATAAGCTTAGTATAGAACACAAAATTCCAGATACTTTAAGTTAGCTAGATATTATTAAACCTATATATAACCAAAATGCACTAGGTTAACTAGAAGATATACCTAATAATAGACTAAAACTATAGATAATAACGCAATTATCTCTTTATATAGTATATTATTAGTAAAATCTAGTTTACTAAATACTAGCGACACTATTAAATGTTATTCTAATATTAGATAAACTAACTGTAAACCTTATAAGTATATTACTAAAATATAAAGCTAAGATTAAGGCAGGTTACAACTTAGACCTATACTAGCAGCGTATTTTACTAACTTTAATTAAAAATAACAAATTAGCACTATAAAATAAAGCTAATCTCTTATTTTAGTAGTAAAATAGTCTTCTATAAAAAGTAGCTAAGGATTTACTACCTAGATTATATATACTAAATTTAGTAGTAAAGGAATTATTCTATTCTATTTATAATAGTAATTATTTAGGATATTCTAAGCTTAGTAAATAAGTGTAGTAATTCTTTATTAACTAAGGCCTTAAGAAATTTCGCTTATATCTCACCACTTATCCTTTATATTAAGTATACTAAATATATAGATATAAAAGATATAGCAACTTATAACCATTACTACCACTACTAATTCCCTATTATATAATTTCTATTAATTTCTTACTAAGCTTACCTAAGTCCCTAAATAACAATAATAGTATATTAGTAATTATAGACAAATTTAGTAAGTAAGTTATAATAAAGCCTTATAAAAAGACAATTATAGCAAAATAGTATATAACTATACTATATAATTAACTTTTTGTAAGCAACTAAGGAATTCTAAAGATAATCCTTAGTAATAAAAATCTAAAATTCTTAGCAGCTATTTAGTTATAATTCTAAAAGCTTATAAAGATAACTCTACTACACTTTATAGCATACCACCTATAGACTAATAGATAGACTAAGCGTATAATTTAGTGGATTAAGTTAGCTATTTAACTCTATATAGCATAGCTTATTAATCTAAGGCAATAGAAATCTATAATCTCTAAGTTATAATTTAAGTTTAATAATACTCTTAATATATCTATATAAATTAGTTTAAATAAACTAATCTTAAGATTCTAGCTAAATAACACATTAAATATTCTTAGCAAATAGCCTTATTAACTTATTAACTAACTATAAAAGCAGCTTTAAGCTTACAACTTAATATCTATAATAGCAATTTAAATAAAGCATTTCTATAATTAAAAGTATAAGCTAAAATTCTTTAAGAAAGGGCAGAAAGTACTTATATATTTAGAGAGCAAAGGATATACTATTTTAATAAATATTAGTTAGAAGTATAGCCTTAAGTTTACTAGCCTATTTAAGATCCTAAATAAAATTAGCAGATCTATATATAAGTTAAACATCCTAAACACTTAAAGGATATACTTAGTAATATTAGTAAATTATTTAAAACTATTCTATAAGGATACTTTTAATAGAGAATAAAAGGTTATAGCTTTAATATAACTTATAAATTATCTAGTATAAATAATACTAAACTAAAGGTAAGTAAATAATAAAATAGAATACTATATCACTTTCTAAAACCTAGATAGCTATTATAATTAGTAGCTTACAACTAAGTTATTAATAAAATCTAATAATAAAGCGCAGCTATTACAGAACTAAAGTGCATAGTAGGTAACAGCTATTGCAACTATTAAGCAGCTAATAAAATAATAAAAATTCACCCTTTTATTTATGCTTACCTTCTTACACTTTTCTTTCTTACACTTTCCTTTATTATATCTTTCTTTTTTAATCTCTTTATATACCACTTTCTTTTATTTAAATTTACATAAAAACCTTCTATAATATAGCTTTAAACTAAAAGAAGCTAAAATATAATTATAGTTTAAGGAAATACCTAAAGCTGCCTTTTAAAGTTATACTACCTAATAAAGAAGTATTTTATATTTTATAGTAGTATATATAAAAATGCAGATTATATATTAATATTAAACTTATATAATTTATTATATAAGACTAAATTAAGAACCTCTTAGTTTTCTATCTATCTATTAAAACTCCCTTTAACTATATTATAATTAAAAGATATAAAGATCTTTATAAAACAGCTAACTATACTTAAACCTAAATACTAAAGATATAAGCATACACTCTCTTAGTATATATTATATAAGAAGAGAGAACTATAAATAAAATACTAATATTAATAGAAATCTAAAAGCAAATCTTAGACTTATTTCCTTTACTACTATATTCTATTATTAAAGCTAGATTAATTAAATCCTATATAATACTTTATCCTCCCCTTAGGCTAACTATAAACTATAAAAAATAATAAAAGAAAAAGTCTTAGTAAATAAGTAATATCTATCCTAACTAATATAATATATTAACACAAATACTAGCAATAGGAAAGTCTAAGTGTGTTAGAGAAAAGTAACAGACTAAAAATAATAATTATAAAATAATAATAGTAACTTATTATATAAGGGAGATATAGCTAAAGAAGAGGGTAAATGCAAATATAGGTTATAAAGTTAGCAGCAAATATTATAATTTTTCCTTTATTATCTTTTTTTTATTATAGTAAAAGAGATATAGGGATTGGACTAAGATTAGAGTTTTCTTTGCTAGTTTGTTTATAGTTATTAAGGGCGATAACAATAGTTGGCGGCACTGTTACGTAATAGGGTCTCTAAGACCTATCCAAGGCCCGCAACTTAGCTAGTGCAAATCCAAGCCTTCCACATCATCACACGTGGCCTCTGGCGACCGAGGAGATGCACGCCGGCGAGGACACGCTCGCCGCCGCCATTGCGCGCTACCGCCGGGACGCCGGCCGGACGGCACCGGGGCCCGGCGTCCCCCTTACCAAGCTGGTCCTGGTGGTCGACCGGGCGGGCGACTGCCTCGCGGCGCTGCTCCGGCTGCAGCGCGCGCAGTTCGACGGCGTGACCGTCATGCGCATCATGGCCGACTGGCGCGCGGCATGGCAAGGACAGGAACAGGAACAGGCATCGACGCCCGACAACACGGCCTTTGTGCTGCGGCGCGCCGTTCAGAACACGCCCGCCGTCTTCGCCATGTGGCGAGACGTGCTGCGCGGAGCGTCCATGACGTATCTCTGTCCGCGCGACGCCTACGTGCCGCTGACGGACCGGTCGCGCGGCGCGGAGCGGCTGGCCACGAGCGCGTGCGACGTCGCCCTGCCGGCGCCCGGCCACGCCTTCACCATGGCCACGGTGGCCAAGGCGGCCTGGGCCGTCTGTCTCGCGCGGCGGACCCGGCGCCGGGACGTCGTCTTCCTGCTGCTGGTGCGCAGCCGCGGCCTGCCGCTCGACGGCATCGACCGCATGGCCGGCTGCTGCCTCAACTACGTCCCCGTGCGGGTGCCTCTCGAGCCCGGCTGGACGGCGAGTGACCTGCTGGGCTGGATCCAGCGGCAGCACGTCCGGACCATGCCGGGCGACGCGGCCGACTGGCCCCACGTCGTGGCCCGGAGCACGCCGTGGCCCGCCGGCACCGAGTTCGGCTCCGTCCTGCACTACCTGAGCGCGCCGGCCGCCCCCGTGTACGACTTCCCGGGCGGGGTGCGCGCCGCGTTCCATCTGTACGAGGACAAGATGCTGCATACGTGCCCCTGCATTACCTGCGTCCTTTTCCCCGACGCCGGCCACGCGCCGGCCTCGCGCAAGCACATGAGAATCACGGTCACGAGTGCGGTCGGCGGGCAAGACTTGACCGACGGGCTCCTGACCATGTTCCGCGCCCTGTTCCGCCAGATCAACGGCCAGCCGGGCAGGGTGCTATCGGATTGGCTGCGCGACGGTGCCGGAGTCTAGAGTGCGCTGGTGCGCGGGAGAAGAAAAAAAAAAGGAGGCCGTCACGACAACGGCTGCAGCCGAGGCCCGGGGGGCACAGAAAAGGGGGGGCGTGGAATGACGTCAAGGTCTCATGTATACAATACAGCCCGTGTTTGATTTTACAACAGTGTATAGGGGTAAGGCGGTCCAATAGTGTATCTTAAATAACGCGATAAAAATAGTAAAGCACTTGACTAAATATAATGAATCACATATAAGGAAAGGTCACTCCAAGACATGTAAATTTGGCTGTGTAAGTATTGGCTGTAAAGGCATTCGGGTTTGTACTGTATAATGGCTGATGAAAAGACTGTATGTTTTTTTTTTGTTTCCTTTTTACTTTCATACAAAAGGAAAAAAAAAAAAAAAAAAAAAAAAAAAAAAAAAAAAGACACGTGATTTTGCTTTAGAGGTACTATCCTGGGTCTTTATATACTGCATATATCTCCTTGGGTACTCCCCAAATGCCAAGCGATTTGGTAAGACTTGGAGCACGACGCCTACAATTCTGCCCGGGCTGCTTTCGCCATGCCCTTTGTTCCAGACACATTTCAGCGCACACCAGGCTCTGGTTCGGCATGCAATGGCAAGGCTCAGTTAGGGTGGTTCGTAGCATTAGCAGCGGTTTCTTCGTTCAATTGAAAAAGGGTCATGGGTCTGGGAGGTCATGTTTTGAGCTGGACCTCGCGCGGCTCATAAACATGTCTAGTAACCTGTTTCGAGTGCAAGCAATGAACCTGAGGCGTCAGCTTCTGATTTGTCCATCGAGGCAACACCTCATTCCCTCGGCTCCGGGCAGACCAGACAATCCCCGGATTCACGATCTAGTCTTCATCACCAGCCTCAGCCTCGCCATCCCAACACCGACCAAGAGACTCGATGACATGTCCAACCGAGCCCGCCGGGTCCGCATGGATCGTCTGCAAGGCCTGGCCAAAGCTGCGCAGCATGTCCCGCATCATCCGCGTCGGCACGACGTGTTCGTCATGCAGAGCGGTGACCCCGAGGACATCTTCTCCCGGCTCGCAGAACAAGTTGATTGCGTACGTCGCATCGGCCCGGTAGGCGGCCTCGGGACCGGACACGCCCAGCAGATCGGGGGCCGCCGTCTCTCTCACTGCCGGCTGCATGACGACAAGGGTCTGGAACGAGCAGGCGTGGGCTGCGTCGCGTCCCGAGCGGGCGATTTCCACGAGCCCGAGCTGCTCGTACGGGATGCCGCTGGTGGCGAGGTCCTGGATCCGCTCGAGAGCTTGCCGCAGATACCACGGAGCCTTGTCTGCGGATGTGCCGGGTCGAGCAGAACAAAAGCGGCGCCGGCTTTCACGACTCCCAGCATCGCGACGACGGCCCAGCGCGATTTCTCAAACGGAATCGGGACCAACACCTCCGGGCCCATCCCGAGGTCTCGCAAATGCCACATCAGCGCCCCTGACAGCTCGTTGAGCTCCGCGTAGCTGAAGTTGCCGTCCCACGCGCACACGGCCGAGGCCGAGGGCGTTTGGCGGCAGCGCTCGTCAATCTGGGCTTCGATCCCGGCGCACGCAACGTCTGATGGCTTCTTGTTCCGGGCGCACATGTGTGCGCCGTCCTCGGCGGTCAAGAGACGGAATTCGTCGAACCGGTCTTGCCCGGACGTCATCTCCGACACGGCGCGCTCCACCGTGTGCACAAGAGCCGTGGCATGTGCTTTCTGCAACATGGTCGCTCGGTGCCTCAGAACCAGCCGGGCCGTGTCATCCTGGACCTCGCAGCCCAGGACCAGGGGGAACTAGACGGGTCATTTGCATCTTGTTTGCGGTACACGGGCTCGTGAAACAGCAGCCTTACCTGGGTGGCGAGAGCGTCGAACCCGGCGCCTTGGGCCCTGATCTCGCATGACGTTGGCGGTTCTTGCTCTTGCTCTTGCTCTTGCTCTTGCTCTTGCTCTTGCTCTTGCTCTTGCTCTTGCTCCCGCGCCGGACCCGAGATACACGTGTTGGCCAAGTCTGTAGCCAAGCTGGATCCTTCGTCCTGCGACAAACTCGACAGGGGAATGTCGACAAGATCCGCCTTGTTGTCGGACGCCCCTTGGCACGCCAGGAGAATGGCCGATACGCTGCTCTCCGGAGTAAAAGTGATTCGGCAGGGTCGGAGACCGGCCTTCTTGGTCGCTACGGCAAAGGATACCGCATCTTGGCCTGTAAAGGCGCGCAGAGCCACAGCCCAGGCGACGCAAAGTATTGTCGCCACGTCGACGGCGCGGTCGTTGGAGAAGGACGCAAGTCTGCTATATGGCTCGGACAGAATGGCCGTCGCCGACGATGAAGGCCCCGAGTCGGCAGGGTCGCGTTCGGACAAGGCCGGGAATGTGCATGGGAGACATCCCTCGAGGTATGTCTTCCGCTGCTCGAGGCTCGCCATCAATTGACTTGTGTTTGGCCAAAGCGATGATGGTGACGATGAGCAGCTTACAGGAGCGTAAAAAGCGTTTTTTTTTTTTTTTTTTTTTTTTTTTTTTTTTTTTTTTTTTTTT
>SRPV01000468.1:0-19050 GCA_018360135.1 Claviceps sorghi | reverse complement strand
AATATAATAAAGATCTTATTTTAATATTTTAATATTTTAAATAAGCGTAAAAATATACTATAGAGTGTAAAGAAAAGCTATAAAAAACACTCTTTACTTATACTTTTCCCTTTAATTAGATAGTTAGGCCTACCCTTACTTAGTTACAACTATATTCTGCGCTATAGCCACATCGGTCTCCCAACTAATTTGCCCCGACACAGTATATGTAGGCACTTATATATAATAGTATCTACTTACTAAGAACCTCGGGTACTTAAGTACCTAGATACCTAGGTAGTAGGTACAAAACTTATGTCGGTATCTAGAGTACGCGGATAGGTAAGCAGGTACTTAAGTACCTAAGTAGTAAGTATCGCCACAGCGCCGACTTCCTCCGCAGACCGGCCCTCAGTCTCCACCAGGCGGGGCTTGTCTAACGCCAGCTGGAATGGATTCTACCACAAGTGTCACGACAGGAGAAGCAGCTGCAGAAACATGCATGCACGCACATTATATTTAATGCACCTAAGCACTTAGGTATATATGTGTACACACATACAGTACAACCCTTGAATGATTACAAAACCGTGACTTTACAGGGGTGATTAGACTAATCAAGCGTCGCTTTGGAAATTACGCTTACATAGTTAGGGATCTAGGGGTACATAGGCTCCCACCTTATTTATATAGGCTGATTAGTACCTATAGATGCTGGTCAATACTTGCAGCATTATGCAGATGACCCGGCTATCTCCCCCCCGCAGGTCACGTGTGTAAGGCCGCTAAAAAGAGGGGCTTGTACCGCCTTTGCAATCATTCAAGGGGTGTATTGTACATATGTCGTGTTCTCCATCTCTGCTTTTGACTCGTCGAAAAAGCATCTCCGATTCTCCTCTGATGCACATAATCAGCCCGACTTGGTCAGGATGACTAAGCACAGCGGCTGGGCAGGCCAGGCGGGGACAGAACAGACCAATGATCCGACAGGAGCCAGCCGTCCGGTTCGCCGTCGTGGTACTGGCAGTCTGGCAGCTGGCCGTCTGGCATCTGGCCGTCTGGCATCTGGCCGTCGTCTGGCCGTCTGGCAGTCTGGCACCACCAATTGGAACCAAGACGAGCAAGAGGGAGAGCATTGCTGCATCCAGCTCGCTTCGCTTGCTTGACCAGCCTTGTTCCGTCGTGCCCGCAACAGTCTTCGCGAGTCAGCCTACAGGTATCTCATAACATCCATTGATCCTACCAGACAGTATCTCGTGTTGTCATGCCCTTTGGCCTCGCACATCCAGCGTTGGTCCCGTTGAGCTTGAGCGGGTGTCCGCTTCGCCATGGGTGAGTTTTTCTGTTGCTCCAGTCTGTCTTCTGCCCTCTGCCTCTTCCCAACCTCCTCCTCCTGCCTCTGCCCTTCTGCCTCTGCCCTTCTGCCTCTTCATGTTTCCTTTCGCTACAGGCCGTATCCAAGCTCAAGCTCCTCTTGGATCCCGGCTGGTCGTCGTGCCGCGTCTCGTCGGCACGCCCTTGTACAACAAACACCAGACGTCCAGCCCAGTCTCTGCGGCCAGTTCACTTCCATCGGAGCCTGACTCGTGAACTGACTACATGCTCGCATAGCCCCATCTCAGCTTCTCTCGGACAACCCGCAGCAGCCGCCGAAGCAAACGCCGCTGAAGAAAACCCCGCGGCCTGGAGCAAGATATGAAGACGAAGTCGATCGTGAACAGTTTTGGGACCAGACCATCCACCCCAGTGCCCTCACAACTCCCTCGCGACGTCTGCCCCATTCGAGACATTCATCGGCCGACAAAGCGATTCACTCACCGTCCATAATCACCTCGCCTCGTCTGCATGGAGGTCCCGCACGACAAGGCCTCCCTGCTGCCGTTGAGCGTGCGCTGGATTACTCCAAGCCAACCGCGTATGGACATCATCGGCAAACCTCAATAGTTCATGGCATACAGCATTCGAGAAACGGTAGTCAGTCAAGCATGTCCAACAGCCCCTTGAGCCCGCAGATCATTGCTGCGGCCGGCGTCGGGCTTGACAGATTCGACTTGCACTCGACGGCCGCACGACAGGATACCGAGCTCAATTTGCCCCCGAGACCGGGAACTTCTCTGGCTGGACCAACACTGAATCAATTGAGTTCCATGCCCATGGAAAGATCTGTCTCAGCTGCCGATGGCTCCTTGTCCGGGTCGGGGCAGAGGAAAGTAGAGAGGATGCACAGCAAATCAAGACGAGAACACCCAACTCATCAATCACACTCTCGTGTCCGGAAGGACGACCAGAAAACAGTGGGAGAATATGCTCTGCATGTGCTCTTTACATCAGTAAGTGTCAACAAAGAAGCGACAGGACACAAAAAAAAGGAAAAAATAAGACGAGAAAGGGGAAGAAAAAATGCGTCTTCTGGCTTTTACTGACGGCTGGAATAGTTCATCGCACAAGCAGAGGAGAAGCTGACAGAATGCATCACCGTTCCCTTCGACCCTGAGCCTCAAATCGAGCGAATATGTGGGCCTGGAGTTGATCCTACTTTCGATCGGCTGATTGTGGCTCTGGGACACATCGCCAGCCCAAAACCCAAGGCACTAATTGATTCGATGATGCTGTGGAGGAAAAGTAAAAGTGATGCAGCCAACGAAGCTCGAGCCCAGCTGCAACAAACGCGAGTAACTCAACCTGGCGGTCCTCTCTTACGCAGAAACACGGAGCCAGTCCAACCCGTTCCAGGGCCTGGGGGAAGCGATCCTGGCAACACCAATCCTATGCCATTGTCCACGAAGCAGGTATTCGTGGCTCAGCAGGAGCGTCGATCAACCGTCTCGATTTACATCCTGTGTCGGGTCCTGCTCGAGATAATTCGTCAAAGCAAACTCGCCACTATCACACCGGAAATGGAAGACAAACTTGAAAGCATCATCTTTGGACAGCTAAAAATTGCAGACAGTGGACAGCTTTTGTCGTCGCCACTAAAACTCTCAAACTGGAATTTATTCGCCAAGTTGCTGGGTCACATGAGTGGCATCAACTTTGCAGGAGTCTCACGGAGATTTATCGACGATCTTGATAGCTCTTTGCAGGAGAGGTCAGGCAAGAGTCCAACATCAAACGCTGCTCGGGAAGTCGAGGGCAAAATCGAACTTGTTCTCGGTGGCATGAAGCACCTCAAGATAAAGATATCTCCTGAACCCGCCTGGGATATGTCGTGCGAATTTCTGCTCTCGCTGGGTCGCCTTTTCGGCAAATCACATGGACATCGAGTCAAAGTTGCCTTTTGCCAAGTTATTGACATGCTGCTGCGACCAATCGCCGCCAGCGCCAGCAACAGCCACCTCTTATATCCTAAATGGTCCGAAGTTGTCGTCACAATTAGAGATCGGCTGGCGCAAATGTTCGTCAAGCCGCGCCACTGGAGCGTCGCCTTTCCTCTGACGGCGACGTTGCTTTGCGTATCCTCGCCCGACAGCTTCAGCTCTCAGTGGCTGCAACTGGTTCTTTCTCTGCAGACCAGAATCAAGGATCGTCTCACGAAACCTCTCTGCCTGCAAGTCATCTCAAGACTCATTTGGACATATTTATACCGGACGAGCGAAAACTTTCAAACCTCGGCTCGCAAGCTCGACGATGCGATAAGGCTGATTCTGCCCAACGTTAAGCGGAGCATTGTTGCTTCGGACGTTGCCGTGACTGAGCCACTCATCCAGATCATCAGATTCATCGGTTTCAAGTTTCCAGAGTACTGTTTCCGGACCATCATCTTCCCCCTGATCAACGCCGAGCTCTTCAAGACAGACAAGGAGTTGCGAGTTGAACAGCTGGACCCGGATAGGATCGTAGTCGGGATTCGCGCATTTCTATGCATCATGTCTGATCTCGAAAAGGGGGAACAGGGGCGTCCATCTTTCCCGACAAGTCATGATACACCTCCTCACGGCGACAGGTGGTTCAATTCTCCAATATTAGCCTTGCCCTCGGATGGCTCATTGCCCAGCTCAACCTGTAGCTCAAAAAAGGAGTCAGTTTCACGACCGGTGTTGACTCATGTCCTGAGTGATGGAGCACGCGAATACTATCTTCAGTTCTGTCAAATCCTGGGTCAAATCACGATTGTTTGTGACGACACTTTTGGGGGACAAGCTGCGTTGGACGAGAAATTCAGTAGCCCTGGCCCCAAAACCCCAATCACGGAGAACTTTTCCTTCTCTAGGCGCGACGAGCAATCGAATGCATCCGATCAGAAACAGGCCTTTTACGAACTTCTGCATGTGGCCGTCCAAGCTCTTCCAAGATGCTTACCCGTTGATATCTCATTCATCCCCTTAATCAACCTGCTATGTACAGGCACTGCTCATGTTCAGTCTAATATCGCCGAGTCATCCGCCTGTTCGTTAAAAGCGATAGCCAGACAATCCCACGCTCAGAAAGTTGTAGTCGGCTTCTCCCGATTCATCTTTAATTTTGATGATCGGTATTCAACAATGTCTGATGGTGGCATGCTTGGACCCGGACATATTGACAATACTCTTCGTCTATATGTCGAATTACTCCATATCTGGCTGGAGGAGGTCAGGCACAAGTCGCAAGAAGTGGAAAACGAGAAGCTTGATGCTGCCGAGATTATCGACCCTGCCGAGACTGCCGATGCCACCAAGTCCAAGGAGCTAGATTTGTCGTGTGCATGGGCTGAAGTCGATCAAGCCGAAGCCTATGGTCTCTTCTTCCTGTGTTCGCAGTCCCGAAGGGTGCGACACTTTGCCATTACAGTCTTGCGCCTCATCATCGACTTTGACGAGACACTTTCGAAAACGGCGACAAGAACACAGCCGCTGACGCGTCTGATCGATCTTATAGAAGGCGAGTCGGATCGCATCATGAGATTCAACGACGAACAGCTGTCCGTTGCTGAGCGCAGCAGACTGCAACGGGGATTGCAAAATTTCAACAGTAAAGGTGCAGTGGTCGAGCTGTGCACAAGCGACGTCTCCTACGACGCGACCCTGTGGTTTAAAATCTTCCCAAATCTCATCAGCCTAGCTTATGTCCAATGCCCATTCGCCGTGACCATCTGTCGCGACCTCATCTGTAACCGGATACTACAAATGTACAAACCTATAGTATTCATGTCTGAACCAAAAAGGGGACTGTTGTACAATCCTGACGCAGGTGGTCGGACGGGAATTCGTTCTCCAACGCAGCAACCCGAGGTCACAATCGAACAATGGAAGCTATACCTCATATTTGCTTGCGCGACTTTTCCCGACTCCGGGCCTGCTCCCACTGCTACGGTACCAGAGATCCAACCGGCGCCGACAAAATCCAAACCTGAACCGCTCGAGAAGATTGTGACAGCCAGAACGCTGTTCAAGTACCTGATCCCACTGCTTTCAGTTTCGTCAGCGTCGGTACGCGATACCATCGTCGTCTCCATGGGCTGTATTAATAGAGACACATATCGGACGCTTCTCGAGGAACTGCAAGGGCAAGTGTCACGATGTAACGACGAGGCCCGGGCCAGAATCCACCAGCGAACAAACAGTAGTCCGCGTCGGAATCGCAAGATGGATCTACTACGCACCGAAATCACGCACGTGTTCAAATTAACGTCACACTTCTTGGAAGATCCTGTCGTATACGAGTCCGACTTCTTTCTTCACAACCTCACCTCGTATGCCAAGGATCTCAAGCTGTTTCTCATGGACGGGGAGGTTCAAATGGATTGGGAATTTCAAAAACTCCGCCGCTACTATTGCGGGCTCATGGAAGCCTTGTTTGAAGGCATCAACCGGACCGGCGACCCGTCTCGATGGATGACATTTGAGTCACGCAAATCCGCTTTTTCCTTGATGGAAGATTGGTGCGGTTTCTCCCCAAATCAGAATCAAATCCGAGCTCGGGAGATTACCATGCGGCAGTCTCTGATTGATCAGCAGTCAATGGGTGAGCGAGGGGTAGCCACGGCAGCGATGGAGATTGAAAAAAGAGACCTGCGAACCGCTGCGCTGAGCGCCATGGCTGCTCTTTGTGCTGGCCCTGTCAGCATTACCACGGAAAGCGGAGTCACTCTGCAGTTTGACGTCCGCCGAATGCTCACCTGGTTGGAGGCCATTTTCAACTCTGGAAGCGATAAGATGAACGTCATTGGCCGACGGGGTCTAAAAAACCTCGTGTCTCATAATCAAGAGCATCCATACCTTCTTGAGCACTGCATCGCGCGCTGCTACCTGTCAGAGGTACCAAAAGTCTTGGAGAGCTATTTCTCCGTGACCGCGGAGGTGGTGCCGCGATATCCGAGCTACCAGTGCCCATTCTGGAAGTTGCTGGCGCTCTGCCTGTTCATGCTCGGAAACGACCAGAGCGAGATGCGGTCCAAGTCGTCCGCAATGCTGCGGTTTCTGGAGCATCAACAGCAACGAAACTCCAAGATCCAGGATTTCGACATTAGCATATCCGATAAGACCCAGGCAGTGTACAAGCTGGCTCAGTTTGAGATATCCAAGCGCCTTTCAAAGCAGTATACTGAGCAAGCTTTCTTCATCTTTTCCGAATACGCGTATTACTTTAAAGATCTCCAGCCTGTCGCGCAAAGAAACATGGTCGCCGTCATCCTACCATGGATACAGACAATGGAGCTCACACTTGATCCCAATGGTGGTCCCACGGCTCAGTCACACGTTGTATTGGCCAATCTTCTTGAGCTGACTATCAAATCCGGCGGCACCATGCACAACGAAGTTCAGGCTCTTTGGCAGGCACTTGCCACCGGGCCACATGCCGGAAATGTTCGCCTGATTTTGGACTTCATTATGCACCTATGTTTAGAGCGTCGTGAACAGAACTTTGTGGAGTATGCGAAGCAGATCGTGGTATTCTTATCTACCACGAACAGCACGCCCGGCATCAAGGTCGTGGAATTCCTGCTCATGCAGATCACCCCAAAGGCCATGGTGCCGAACGAAAAGAGGGAGTCTGGTCCGCCGCCTTCCGACATTTACCACTTTCCATATTGTGCCGACCTCGGCGAGGCCCTGCCTGTGGGAACCAAACAGGCAGGATTCTCGCTCGGCCAGCTGTCACTCATTCTACTCGTGGACTTGATGGTCTCGCCGGTCCACCTCACACCGGATAACGTCCCTCTTCTGCTCCAAGTGGTCACCGTGCTCTGGGATCACTACACGCCTCTGGTACAAGATCAGGCAAGGGAAATGCTCGTCCACATGATTCACGAACTCGTGCTTTCTCGCATGGACGACGTTTCTGGCGGAGTCGCCAAAGAAGCCATCCAGGAATTGGTTGATGCGACGCGTCGCCACGACCGGACCGTCGTCTGGGGATATGAAGACAGCAATGGTAAAGTGGAAGATCGTGAGAACAAAGTCCCGCCAAGCATGGAGTATTTGACCACGCAAGTTGTCAAAACGTTCCAGTTCACCTTTCCCGCCATCAAGGAGCAGTGGGGACGGCTGTCTCTGACTTGGGCCACGTCTTGCCCGGTGCGACACCTGGCTTGTCGATCGTTTCAAATATTTCGATGTGTTCTCACTTCGATTGACCAGTACATGCTTGGCGATATGCTGGCAAGGCTCTCAAACACTATTGCGGATGAGGACCCGGAAATCCAATCCTTTTCCATGGAGATCCTGACGACGTTGAAGACTGTGCTGATAAAGCTCGACTCTGAAAAACTTCTCTCGTTTCCTCAGCTCTTTTGGACGGCGTGTGCATGCTTGGAGTCCATCAACGAGAGGGAGTTCTTGGAGGCTGCCGAAATGTTGACGGAACTCGTCGACAAACTTGACTTTAGGTCGTCCAGCGTTCGGAGGATTATTGCTGAGGGTCAGCCCGATCGATGGAACGGCGATTTTGATGGCGTTCAGCCGCTCTTGTACAAAGGTCTCCGGTCGTCGTTGTGCTGGCAAGCAACGTTGGACACGATTGACAAGCTGGTCAAACTTCCTGCGGACCCTCTCATAGGAGATGACAGCCGCTTGTTTTTTGCGTTGCTGGCAAATTTTCCTCGATTTGTGCATGGGCTGGCGAACGGCACCATGGCAGAAGAGACGTTGAAAACGGCCAGGATACTGTTGTCCGAAGCCGACAAATTGGGTCTCGAATCGATCGGACTGGTCCTCGACGAGTTCACCTCTGGCAAGCAACAGGACAGCTCGGAATTTATCAAC
Source organism: Claviceps sorghi (assembly GCA_018360135.1). Lineage (NCBI taxonomy): Eukaryota > Fungi > Ascomycota > Sordariomycetes > Hypocreales > Clavicipitaceae > Claviceps > Claviceps sorghi. Next base: position 10,891 of record SRPV01000468.1, on the reverse strand, counting down.
CAATTGTTCATGGCACTCAAGCAACATTTCTTGCCGCAGCACGAATTCAAGATGATCACTTTCCTGATCGGTCTGCTCACCAATTCGCTATCGTGGATCAAGATACAGACGATGCGCATCCTCTGTGTCGCCATTCCACAAGTCGACATGCGCAATCCCGAGCTCGCAGGACACGGGTCTGACCTGATTTCACCCCTTCTGCGTCTGCTCCAAACAGAGTTCTGCATGAACGCTCTGGAAGTTCTGGATAACATCATGACTATGTCAGGCAGTCATATGGACAAACACCACCTAAGAATGAGCATGACACGGCTGACATCGAAAGCAGTGCGCAAGGAATACGAGCGCACTCAGAGTCTGTTTGGCATACCGGAGACGTCTGGATGGGCCATTCCCGTCCCAGCAAGCAAGACGGAATCGACCCGGGCCAACATTCATGCGGCATTCTATATGTGCCAAAGCACGGAAGGGTCATCAAGGGAGGCCACCCCAACGACGGAGGTCGAATTTCACGAAGACGACTTTCCGTACGGTTACTTTGATGGCGCAGACAGGGCAGACACCATGTTCTCCGATGATGGCCGCGGCGACGGTCTGGTTGGAGATTTGGTCACGAAGCTCGACAGTCTGGACGATTTCTTTGACGAGGCTCCCAGCCCAACTACTGACGATGACGGGCGTTCCTCGCGTACCGTGACGGAGTTTTCTCCCGAGTCGTTTGAGACAGCAACGGAGTTATATGATGAGCAGATACTACCAATTCTTCACGAGGCGTCCAACACCAACGCCTTCCAGAACGGTTTTGTAGACCGGCCCATGGGCATGTCACGAGACATGGCGGCGAATACCATGAACCCTGCCGCGTTCACCGCGGGCATGTCCTTTAGGCAGCCTCTCCATTCCAGGTCTATTACCTCTCCCTCTGCATCGGCCGCCTATCCGTTTCACATGACGGGAGAAGTCGGATCAGATGATGAATATGCTTCCGGCAGCTTCTCGGACGCGGACGATGAACGACCACAAGTGAGAGTCGGCATCAAGTCTCCCAATTTCAGCAGCTCTCGACCCACTCTCAACTATACCCCTACCCGGTCGCGCGACGAGAGCCTACGCGAACCGACGCTGCCAAACATAACACCGCGGATGTCGTCCAAGGCCTTTTATCCCAACGTGAGGAGTCCTGGAGATGTCTCCTAGGACGAGCACGAAGAAGCACGACGAGGATGCAGCAGTGAGAAGAAACTAATATAGTGCAGCCCTCTATTAGTTTTTAGTTTTTGTAAAAGGTAGGTAAATATTGGCTTGATTTAACTTTGGTAACTAAGATATATATATATGAAGATATTGGTGCCTTGGAAATATTACGCGTCTACCTCTCTATATACCTACGCCCCTCGTATATATAAAAAAAAGAGAGGCAGTTATATAATATCTCTAAGGGACTAATGTTTTAATTTATATATATATCTTAGTTGCCTAAGTTAAATTAAGTTAATATTTACTTACCTTTTATAAAAACTAGAAACTAATAGAGGGCTGCATTATATTAGTCTTCGGGGAAAGTCAAGGGGAGAGTTCGGTCACGGGACGGTGTTTGGGCGTCTTTTGAATACGTTGAGCGAGCGAGTGTGACTATGTGGAATTTTTGAAAATGTGGAATTTTTGAAATTGATGTTTAATTTTGGTTTTATTTTTTTGTTTCTATTTTTAAAAGAAGAAGAATGTTTTTTCCATGTTTTCTTTTAAAGAAGAATACAAAGAAAAAAATAACGTCACCCGAGATTTTTGGCCTCTTTTGTTATCTAAATTTTCAATCGCGATGCTGAAACTATCACCGTCTTAGGCATCGCATCCTTAGGCCGATTAGCGTGGCCTCTAGAATTTATACACGGTGCAGTTTTCTATAATATCCGTGAGCGGAAGAGTATGATATGTGCCGAGAAAGACGACCTTGTCCGCATGGACGTCGTTTCTGTCATGGTTGATTCTCAGAGTGTGATTGACGCGATGGCCTTGTGTTTTTTTTTTTTTTTTTTTTTTTTTTTCGTCAAGTGCCGTCTGGGAAGAGCTAATCGGCTCAGTGGACAAGAATTCTGGGAAGAGCTAATCGGCTCAGTGGACAAGAATGGGGAACTTTTCAGGCCATGGCGCCCGTGCGCGAAGAAGGTATGGATAGATGATTCGCGGAACCAGTTGGGAGTCGCTGGAGCAGACGTGTGCCATTTTGCTTGGGGCTGCTGCCTGCGATGAGGTTGAACAACGGCTCTCACGGGTTACGCAGGGTCAACAATGGCCCTCACGATGGTCATCTGTCGTACTTTGCCCGATATAAATAAAGGGGAGGGGAGAGTTTTCAAACCAAAATACTTCCAGCAGCATCTATATCCGTCTTCCAACCGCAGGGATGATGACAAACAAGGCACTCGAAATCAATATCGATGTCGCGTAGAATAATCTGCCAGTGAACCATGTCAGATGGGCAACAACGGAGAGACAAAGAGCGTTATTTTTCTGCGGAACGTCTTACCCTTCGGACTGTTTACTTGACCCTTTCCTTTGGTCGCGCCCCGGTAGACCGCCTCGAGAATGTTGACCACGTCTTGTCGATTCCGCTCCACGAAATTCATCTTGTTGTTGTTGCCGGTTCCGAAATCGCACATGATGTGTTTGTTGCGGAAGAAGAACATGACTGCGAACGGCTCTTCGTTGGAGTTTAGTTCTATGTTTGAGGGGGGTCGAAGAAGTTAGTATTGGCTTTTCTTTTTCTGTCTTTATGTTTTATTGTTTTGCAGGGAAGAAGGGGTTTGATTCTATTTTCCAGGACCCTACCGGTCGAACCACGGCTCTGGTTTTCTTTTCTAGGACCGCAATACATACCATACATGTGATTGAAGTCGGGCACTTTGGCAATGTCGCAGACGTAGATGACAGCCCATTTTTGCACAAGGGGAGCAACTTTGGAGAGGACTTCGTCCATGATGTCGAGGTCCGGGTTGTTGTTGGGATCGCCGAAGCGGATTACCACGAGGCGGTTCTCTTCGCTGAGGATGGCTTGATCGACGTGCCATGCCGAGACGAGATGGGGGAGGAGGATGGTGCCCATGTTTTCTTTCTTTGCTGTTTTTGTCGTCGCAAGAGGTTGAGGAGATGAAAAGTGTGGAGAGTACCCTATTGTGGCTGATGATGAAGAGGCTCAACACAACTTTGGATGGTTTCAAAAAGCCGGGCGAAGCAGGGCGAAGCTGGGCGAAGGTGGTTGATGAGGATTCAAAAGAGGTTGCGGAGGGGCCCGGCCCCGGCTTCGAGCCTCTGCAGCTACCTAAAGTACCTTGGAGACTTTGGCGGGGCCGTGTGAGCACTGAGCACCGAGGTCAGACACCGATAGCTGCATTCCGTGCGGTTAAATGCATCATTGATCCGCGGCGGATACACTGCTTTCCGCTTTCCGCTTTCCGCTTTCCGCTTTCCGTTGAAACAAGGGCGAAATTTCCAGAATTCCACCACACGGACGAGGTCGCATGCCTCTGAAATGTAGACAGTCCGGCCATGTATCCAGCCAGCCGCGCGATCCTGTGGACGCCCTCTCCGCCATCCGTCCACGCGTGCTGGGGACTGATGAGACGTCGTCTGATCGGCAGCACCAGCCGCTCGCGCAACCAGAGCACGCGCAAACCACGGAAAAAGCGCAGCCCTTCCGATGCCGATTCGCCGTCGCCTCAGCACTCCGATCTTGCCTCGTTCGTCTCCTACGCCAAAAAGACGGGTCTTGATAAAACGTCCACCGTCTACGTTGGCACCCACTACGAGTACACGGTCGCTCGATCGCTGTTCAGATATGGCTTTGACCTCAGACGCATCGGTGGTTCGTTCGACTACGGCACCGATCTCGTGGGCACTTGGACGCTGCCCGCCCCTGCTTCTTCACCGCTGTCGACCAGAGTGCTGGTGCAGTGCAAGGCGGGGAGTCAGCGCATCGCGCCACGCCATGTTCGGGAGCTCGAGGGCGCCTTTGTCGGGGCGCCCGTTGGGTGGCGAGGAGCCGGCGTGCTGGGGGTGCTGGTGAGCGAGTATTCGGCCACCAAGGGCGTGCGGGAGGCCTTGGGGAGGAGTCAGTGGCCGATGTTGTGCATGTGCTGCTCGAGGAAGGGCATCGTGTCGCAGATGCTTTGGAACCAGCGTGCGCAGGAGCTGGGACTGGAGGCATACGGAGTATCGGTGCGGCACGGCGGTCTGGGCGACGTGGTGCTGATGTATCATGGGAAGGCAATTACTCTGCGGAAATGCTGAGGGAAGGTGTTTTCGAACTTGGGTGTCTCGCATAATTGTGGACGGAAAAGTGATGCTCTTTTCGTCGTTGTTGTTTTTTTTTCTCCCCTCTTCCTAATCAGCGGTATATTGTATACTGTACATCTGTGCCCGGAAAACTTTACGTTTGATTGCGATGGCATCAAATACTTCTGCAAGAACACGCGGAAAGAAGCCGGGGCTGTCGTCAGGGGCCGCAACCCTGGTGAATGAAGGAAACAGATTATCGGCCGTCCACTCCTCTACAGAGTGCGCACGTATGGACGATGGAGAGTAGGTGGGCGTTCATGGTGAGGAGCAGAAACACGGAAGATGTCAGAGGTGAACTTGTGCCCAAAGTCTTCATTATCAAACCATGACCAAGAATATGCGATGTTCGTATGCGTCATGAGAAGCCGTAGATCGTGCATCATCAATATGTGCATGCATGTGTATGTAGCGTCACCCTGTTTTCACCATGATACCCTCTTCTTGGCTCAATCCTCCCAAATGGCAGCTTTGGCCATTTCTGACTCTTGTCGTCTTCTCTGCTCTTCATCCTTTTCCAGTTCACGCTTCTTCTTCTCTTGTTCTCGGACAGATTTCTGATAAGCCCTTTGCTCCTCCGTCTGTTTGGGAGCTTTCAATCCAAGACCGGCGGCAATCATGCGCCGGGCGACAGCATCCGTTTTCTCTGGCCTTTTGCCGGAGTCCCCTCCGCGAGGCAAGGTCGGCCCATCGGTGACGTGGTTCCAGCTTGGGATAGATCCGTAGGTTGTTACGAATGGTATGGGAGGCGGTACAGAGAGCGCCTCGACGGGACTTGTCACTACTGGTCCGCGCGGCTCCTCATCTGAGCCCGAGGACTCGTCATCGTCTTCCCACGAGTCGACGATCTTGTTCTTTGATTTCGGTTTCGGTTTCGGTTTCGGTTTCGGTTTCGGTTTCGGTTTCGGTTCTGAATTCGAGGTTGACTTCATTGGCTCGCTGTTGCCATGTGCTGTGTCCAGGGTCAAGTTTGACAAGGACTCTGTCACTTTGTCGCTGCTATCGGATGCAGAAGCCATGGTTGCTGTTGCGGAAATGCGACTTGGGATTTTCTGCAGTCGACCGATTGTACTCAGGCGAGGGGAGAGTGCTGCCACATTACACGTTCACAGAATAGAAAGCGAGGGCAGGATTGCTTGAATGACATTTCAGTCCGCTTTGAGCGGAAGGCCAAGGCAAAGAAGAAGTGAGGTCAAAGCGGTGATTGGTAGGTAGTTGGTTGCCTTTGGGCGACTTCGGGCAAGTTTTGTCCGAATCCTCCACAGCTTTGGCGATCGTGAGTCGCGTTTGGGATTCTCGGCAGCCCGACTTTAAGAGAAATTATGGGCCAAATCTGCTTTCATCAAAGATTCTAGAGTTCTACTAGTTTGCAAGGCCCCATGTTCTTTGCACCTGTCATCAGTGTGTCGATCGGTGTTGGGTAGACGTTTCCTCCAGGGTATTCCAAGACTGAAGTAAGTGAGCAAGGGAGCAAGAAAGCAAAGTGGGTCTGCGGAATCGTGACGCAGATCTGGCTGGGCAGGCGCACATGGATGCCGAGGATCTGCCGATGGAAGCTCCCATGCATGATTCTGGTCTAGTTTGCCGGCACGAGTAGTCTCGCCGTTTTGGCCGGTGTCGCCCTCGAGTCGAGTCGGACCAGCGTCATTACCAAATCCACCTCGCATCATCATCCATCCTCGCCCGCAGCGGCAATGTGCAACAGAGCTGTCATGACAGCCAGCACAAGAGACAGAGACTAAAGATATCACATCGGCTGCAGACTCTCGAGCTCTACTCGCAACACGCCCTATTCCTTTCGCACCTCACGAAAAGCTTGCCTTTCGGCGTCTGCCACTTTTGCCATCTCGTAACACCCGAGCTGGGTAAACACCTCCACCGGACGGACCGACGGAGCGCGTGCCGCACAGCAGCCGACCATGATTCCTCGATCTCGCCTTTCTGGGCGTCTCCTGCTCGAACGATCCGCTGCGCATGCGTCTCGAGCCCATGTCTCCTCAATATCGACGAGATGGGCCCTGTCACAAAGTTGTCACGGTCGACATGTGTGCAAATCTAATTTGCCTCGCATCTTGCCCGGCTTGGTCGGCGCGTCTTTCTCCACGACGGCCGAGTTACGCAAAAAGGATGGCAAGAAACCCGACAACTTCTTCGACTCTTCACCCGAGACCATGACCCAGCCCTTGTCGGACGAGGAGGTTGAGGCCAATTTGCAAAACCGAAAAAAGGAACTCGAGACGACAGCAACAGCCGAGAACGTGGCCGAGGCTCCTCCTGCCAGTGGAACTAGTAGTAGTAGTGAATCCCATGATCGAAAGTCCGATGGCGCGGCTGGCAGCTCAGCAACTGGTGGCTCGGGATCCGGAGGTGACGGTTCTGGCGGTGGCGACGGGGGTGGCAAAAAGGGAAAGAAGCCAAGCGAGAAGGCATTGCAGAAGCCCGTAGTACCGGAAGTATATCCTCAAGTTCTCGCCATTCCCATTGCTCGAAGGCCGTTATTCCCAGGATTCTACAAAGCCATCACGATCAAAGACCCGAATGTCGCGACCGCCATCACAGAATCGATCAAGAGAGGACAGCCATATGTTGGCGCTTTCTTATTCAAGAATGAAAACGAAGACGAGGACATCATTCGCAACATGGACGACGTCCATGACGTCGGCGTCTTTGCCCAGATCACGAGTGCATTTCCTATTCACGGACAGGAAGGGGCTTTGACCGCCATCCTGTACCCTCACCGCCGAATCAAGCTCTCCAGCTTAGTGCCGCCGAGCACGACAGAGGCGGAAAATATGGATTCGAAACAAGACGCCGAGGTGCCAGACGTAATACCGCAACAAGCAACGGCAACAACAATCACAGAAGGAGAGCTCTCGCAAGAAAAGAAAGGCGACGTGGTGGCCAGTTTCGAGGAAGGTGCTGTGGAGACAAAGTCAGATCAAGTTGCGGAGAAATACGAGCCTACGTCCTGGCTGAAGAGGTGGCCCGTCAGTCTTGTCAATGTCGACAACCTCGCTGATGAGCCCTACGATCCCAAGAGCCCCGTTATACGAGCAGTCACAAATGAAATTGTCAACGTCTTCAAAGAGGTGGCGACCATGAACAACCTATTCCGCGATCAGATTTCCACATTTTCCATGAGCCAGTCTACGGGCAATGTCACCTCCGAGCCTGGCAAGTTGGCCGATTTTGCCGCTGCCGTTTCTTCTGGGGAACAGAATGAACTGCAAGAAGTCCTGTCGTGTATGAACGTGGAGGAAAGGATGCAGAAGGCGCTCATAGTTCTCAAGAAAGAACTCATGAATGCTCAACTCCAGTCCAAGATCACAAAGGATGTGGAGAGCAAAATCACCAAAAGGCAGCGAGAGTATTGGCTCATGGAACAGATGAAGGGCATTCGCCGAGAACTTGGCCTCGAGTCTGACGGCAAGGACAAGCTCGTGGAAAAGTTCAAGGAGAAGGCCAACAAGCTAGCCATGCCCGAGCCTGTACGCAAGGTCTTTGATGAAGAGCTTAACAAGCTCGCTCACTTGGAAGCCGCAGCATCCGAGTTCAACGTGACGCGAAATTATCTCGACTGGCTGACCCAGATTCCGTGGGGTCGCAGAAGCGCGGAGAATTTTGGGATTCCCAACGCCATGAAAGTTTTGGACGAAGACCACTACGGACTGAAAGACGTCAAAGATCGCATTTTGGAGTTCATTGCCGTCGGCAAACTCCGAGGTACGGTGGAAGGCAAAATCTTGTGTTTCGTCGGACCTCCAGGTGTTGGCAAGACTAGCATCGGAAAATCTATTGCTCGAGCCCTCAACAGAGAATACTACCGGTTCAGCGTCGGCGGCCTGACCGACGTGGCTGAGATCAAGGGCCATCGTCGTACCTACGTGGGTGCCTTGCCTGGCCGTATCATCCAGGCCCTGAAAAAATGCCAAACCGAGAACCCGCTCATCCTGATCGACGAAGTGGACAAGATTGGACGCGGTTATCAGGGGGACCCTTCCTCGGCTCTGCTGGAACTGCTCGACCCCGAACAAAACAGTTCATTCTTGGATCATTACATGGACGTGCCCGTTGACCTGTCCAAGGTTCTGTTTGTCTGTACTGCCAACATGACGGATACTATCCCGCGACCGCTTTTGGACCGCATGGAATTGATCACATTATCGGGTTATGTCGCCGATGAGAAGAAAGCCATCGCAAACCGCTACCTTGCCCCAGCAGCCAAGGACGCTGCCGGCCTGAAGGACGCCAAAGTGAATCTTAACGACGAGGCAATCGAGGAGCTCATCAAGTCGTATTGCCGCGAGTCTGGGGTGCGAAACTTGAAGAAGCAGATCGAAAAGGTGTACCGCAAATCCGCATTGAAGATCGTGCAGGATTTGGGAGAAGATGTGCTGCCGGAGGATGAAGCCCTCACTGATGAGGGCAAAGCCGCCCTGGAGCAAGTCGAAGCTGCTTCGGGCGAAGATGGCAAGCCAGACGAGAAGCGAGACGCTGCCACATCCGCGACGGAGGGCGAGACGGCTGAGACGCCGCGGAAGGCCCTCCGCGTTCCCGACTCGGTGGATGTCGAGATTGGCAAAGACAACTTGGTGGATTACATTGGTCCGCCCGTCTTCACATCGGACCGCCTCTATGATGTCAGCCCGCCTGGTGTCTCGATGGGCTTGGCTTGGACGCAAATGGGCGGCGCAGCCATGTATATCGAGTCCATCCTGCAAGCACCGCTCCGCACCAGTTCGAGACCCGGCCTGGAGATCACTGGCAACCTGAAAAATGTCATGAAGGAGTCTACGACAATTGCCTATTCCTTCGCCAAGGCCTTTATGGTCAAGCGATTCCCCGACAACGACTTTTTCGACAAGGCTAAGATGCATCTTCACGTCCCCGACGGTGCGGTGTCCAAGGACGGACCCTCTGCCGGTGTCACCATGACCACCTCACTCTTATCTCTGGCCCTGGACGCGCCCGTGGATCCAACAGTCGCCATGACGGGCGAAATCACACTGACGGGCAAAGTACTGCGGATAGGCGGGCTTCGAGAAAAGACGGTCGCCGCCCGACGCGCCGGCTGCAAGACGGTCATATTCCCTATGGACAACATGTCAGATTGGCTTGAACTGCCTGAGGTAAGTTGACAGATGGGTGGACGGGTTCTATTTCCCCCTCTGCAATAACCATTGTTCAACCAAACATCTCGGACTTGCAGACTAACATGAGAAACTTTTTTCTTCCCAAATCAGAACATCAAAGAAGGTATAGAAGGTCACGCCGTGGGCTGGTATAACGAGATCTTTGATCTCCTCTTCAAAGATATCGACGGCGAACAAGCCAATAAGAGCAGAGTCGTCGCAAATAAAAAAGAGGATCGCGACGAAGACGACGAGTAAAGCGAGCCGAAACGTCTCTTTGCTCCAATCTCAAATTTGCGGCGTCTTTTTTTTTTTTTTTTTCTTTCTTTTTTGATCTTTTCTTTTTTCTTTTTCTTTTTGAAAAAAAAGGGGGGGTCATCCCAAAAAAAGAAAAAGGAAAAGAAACAAATATGCATTAGACGGGGTAAGAAGTAGCAGCATGTCCGGCTTATGCGCGGTCTGGGCCTGTAAATCTACATGATGAAACAGCAACCATGTACCTGTCCATTTATCCTCTCTCGCAAGGGAAAAGAAAAACAACAACCCGAAGATGACAACAAAAAACAACACAAAGCAGGGCGCGCATACGCTGAGATTCTGATGAAGAACAAAACATTTGCATTACACACTAGGCCTGGAAAACACCTCTTCCAATTGTCGTTGTCGTTTGGGTTCCGGCCAAACCATGTTCTTGGGGGATGATATGGGGATGGAGATGGAGGGGAGTCCTCTGGAATGCAGCAAATCACTCGCTACTCTTTTGTGTATCATGGTGGAAAATATGGAGGGAATGGGAAGGGAGGGGAGCAAACTGGGAGGGGAAGGCATGCGTGGCTCTTGTACTTGTAGAGATTAGCATAGATTTGGCCGTGGGCTCGTTGCTTGGGAGATGCATGTTGCTAGTATGTACGTAAATATGGATGGGTGTATGTACATATGTATGCATGCTAGAGGCAAGAGGAGCTTCATGTCTATTCTGGCCCCTCATGACTGTCTTTGCATCTCCATGTGTGCGTACACAGTCACACACACGCACATCAAGATGGCAGGAAGCGATTTCAGGCCGCCGCGGGCGCAAGCCGCGGGCGAAAGAAAAGAGGAAGAAAAAAAAAAGAAAAAAGGAGCCCTCTCGTCAGAGCTGACAGCTGCTGGTTTTCACCGGCCGAAGCGCGACAACGGCTCGGGCCTCCGGCGCTTCGCCTGCGTCTTTTCCTCCCCTTGTCTGACGTGCTGGTCATTTCGACGAGTTGGGCCACGGACGTCGGAGGATGCGTCCGGTCCACCCCTGCATTGCGCAGCAAGTCTCAGAATGCACCTGTTGCCATGTTTCGCATTGGGGAAGTGGTTCGTTCTTTTTGTTCTTTTTGTTCTTTTTGTCCGGTTTTTTTTTTTTTTTTTTTTGGTCCTTTTATCCCCGCCATGTTTGG
>SRPV01000467.1:0-19067 GCA_018360135.1 Claviceps sorghi | reverse complement strand
AGAGAGAGAGAGAGAGAGAGAGAGAGAGAGAGAGAGAGAGAGAGAGAGAGAGAGAGAGAGAGAGAGAGAGAGAGAGAGACTTCTCAGACACGCACCGTCTTGGAGATATTCACGCATCCACGTCGTCTGGGCCACGTTGCCCGGTGTTTTGTTGTGCGAATTGGGACAGTTCAGTGACCCTGCCAATGAATTGTTGAAGCCGGCCTTCTCGATGATGACCTCGATGGTCGCATTGTTGGTCCTTGGCAGGGTCAACATGTGGTAGATATGACGAAGAGAGAGGAAGAAGGGAAGAAGGGAAGAAGGGAAGAAGGGAAGAAGGGAAGAAGGGAAGAAGGAAAGTTGCGGCACAGGCTTACCATTCCAGGCCAAAAAAGCCAGCCAGCCAGTTTTCGGCAGACTTGAGCATCCTGTCTTGTGTCTAAGGCGAGCCCGTCATCAGCCGACAGCACGCGCTTTTGCCGTTGAAAATGACGGACCTATGCATTTTGCTTACCGTTGTACGAACAATGATGTTGCTCTGGGGATTGTACAGGCCGGCATACATGTAGTTGTGCAAGACGCCTTTGTCGTGAAGAAAAAGAAGAAGAAGAAGAAGAAGAAGAAGAAGAAGCGAGGGTAAGCATGTGAGCCGCAGCTTGCTGTCGTGTTTGAAACATTGTACGTACCCGATTCAAACAGCTCCTGGCGGCCCCTGGGCACCAGAACCTCGACACCGAGCTCGTACTTCCAGTCGCGAAGGAAGGCCAGGGAGCCCTGGGGCTTGAAGGAGCTCGACGTGTTTGCGAGCTTCTCTCCCAGCTTGAGCACGCCGGAGCCCGAGGTGGGGTACCGGGCGCCGTGTCTGGACAGCATCAGGAGCTGGAGCACCTCGGCACCGGCGGGCAGGGGAAACTCGTCCACGCCGAAGCCCGGGGCGGGCGCATAGGGAGACAGGAAGCCCATCATTCGGAAGATGCTCTCGTTTCGGCTCGGCATCCCGTCGATGGGCATGGACGTCTGCAGGGGTTCGTTGGGCACGTAGGTGGCCGTCGGGTTCCAGGTCCCCGACTGGGCCATGAAGGCGGCGCGGCCGGTGGCAGTCGGGCCGGGCCACAGCTCGGGCGAGGTCTGGAAGTACTGCGGTACATGTTTCGGTCGGCATGGGCATGGGCCTGGGCCTGCGTCGTCGTCGTCGTCCTTCCACCGGAAGGACAAGGGGAGAGAGAGGAAGACGACTATGCCGAGGAGGAGGACGACGAGCGCGGACAGGATATAGGTGGCGAGGCGCCAACGCTGCTCGGTCCTCGAAGGGCGCGACGGGCCGAGGAGAGAGGCCAAGGGACCGGGCGAGTCGTCGGGCGAGTCGTCGGGCGTGTGCGTCGCGTGCTTGGCGTTTTCCGAGTGAGGGTGGTCATGCTGGTCGACCGGCTGGTAGCCCGCAGCTTGCCGTGAGGAGGAGGCCATGGATGCGGGCCGGATCGCCGAAAAGCGTCCCCCCGGTCCCAGATGGAGGGTGGATGGAGGGTGGATGGGAGAAGGGAAGGAAGCCGGATGGAAAACGGATGGAGGATGGACGGAGGATGGACGGAGACGAGGCCGGTGGCCCCACGCCGTGCCTGGCTGGCCCGGATGGATCTGGCGTCAACCAGCATCCCGTCGTTCCGACCAGACCCCGGCAGGGCGGCGGCAGATGCAGACCCGACCAGACGCAGACGCAGACGCAGACGCAGCCCCGCCCGCCTGCCGTCCACGTCGACATCCACCAGACATCCACCTCCACCTCCACCTCCACATCCACATCCACCGTCGACATCCACCACCATCCGCAAAAACGACATCACCACCCCCCTCACACCCCCCCCCTTCCACCCTCGACTCCCTCGACACCCTCGACACCCTCGACACCCTCGACTCCCCCGACTCCCGCGCCGTGCCACTCTCACCTGCCGCCCGCCGCCGCCGCCCTCCCGCCCGCCCGCCACACAACCATGCACCCCGGCGCCCAGTCGTCACCACCTCGCCATCACACAGCCCTCCAAAAGCCCAAAAGCCACCCTGACACATATGTACACGAGCCCTCCACGCGGCAGCCCTTCCGCTTCCGCTTCCGCTTCCGCTTCCGCCTCCCGCCCCCCGCCTCCCCCAGCCCTCCTATGCACCCGCGCCGGGAAGCCCAAGAGTCTCGAATAATGGACCGTGTACGAACGGCCGCTTATATGGTATCCTGGTGCCCCGCGTCATGGCCCGTGGCACACTTGTCCCAGGTTTCTCCGCGTCTGCCGCCGACTTACCATCCTCGACTGGCCCAGCCCCGTCCATCTTCAACACGTCCGCCGTGGGCTTGGTACCCGTTGCTTTCCACCCGCCGAACCCGCCCATTGGTCAATGCAACGACTGCATTTCCCCTTGTCTGCCACGGCACGGTATCACGGGTGAGGCACTCGCGGCCGTGTATCAAACCGAAGATGGGTGCTCGTCGACTTTGATCCGTCATGTCGCACACCATTCATGCCGCCGGGCACTCCATCATCTAGGAAACCAGGCCAGGGAAAGGAAGAATCAATTCTATCTGCGAACCGGAGGCGATCAAATCTAAATACAACCATTTCTAAAAAGAAAAAAAAGAAAGAAAAAAAAAAAAAAGAAAAAAAAGAAAGAAAAAAAAGAAAAAAAAAAAAGGCCAAGATGAGGCTGTTGCTGGCATCTGCGACTCCAGTCTAGTACTGATAGAGTCAGCAATCAACCAAAGAGCGTGTGAATCCAGCCTTGGCAATCAATGGAAAGTGAGAACAGATGAGAAAAGGGGTCGATAAGACAGAAAAAGAAAGATATGAAAGCGAAGGGGTGGGGGTAGGGGTTGAAAAACCAAGACGAAACCTTTTTTTTTTTTTTTTCTCTAAACCACAACGCCGCCCAATGAACACACTCTCGACAACCAGACACTTCTATTCAATCTTGCGCCGGCTTATGCAAGTCCACGTTTGACAAATGCTCACCAACGATGATGCACCATAGTTATGCTCCCAGAATGCCCGTCTTCTCCGTTCCCTCGCCTCCTTTACACGACGTCCCCCCTTTCCGTCGACCGCAGGCTGTGATCAGGTTGGGAAAGTGCCAGGTCGTGGAGATTGCTCCAGTCACGACCAGCCGGCTTCGTCTTTTCGTTTCTTTTCTCTTCTTTCCTTTCCTTTTTGGTGTGTCGCTCAGTTGGACTGCGATCGTAAAGGAAAGTAGCCGTCCGGCATCGGCTCGACGTGCCAGACCCGAGCCAGCGCCGCGTTGGAAAAGGCCTGCGTCCATTCATGCTGCAATTCCTGCGGGATACTCCAGCCCATGGCCTCGTCTCGAAGTCGCATTCGCACCAAGTGTCGTTTCTCCGTCGACAAGGTGCCGTCGACGAAGCCCTCGCGGCGGTGGAGAACAGCTAGATTGTTGATGAAATGGATATCTCCGGCCTGCGTCTTGATTTCCAGCTGAGTTGCCTTGGCGATGGCTTCGACGGCGTCCAGCGCCTCAAGCTGGATGTTCGTCAGCTTGGGCAGGGTGTCCGGTCGGGGATGGCTCGCACTGCCCAGCAACGCGGCTCTTCCAAAATTGGTAATCATCTTGCCGTCGTGGTAAAAGAGAACCGGTCGGCAATGGAATCGCGGCCTGTGAGACGTCAGCGTCGAGAAACACTCTGCGCGCCTTCCATGCCCGTCGGCACGGTGCGCCCGGGGAATGGGGGCCGGGGGCCGGGGGCCGGAGCGACTCACAGAGCAAAGGGCCAGTCAGATCGCGCAAGTGCTCGTACTAGATCGGGACGCGAAGCAGCAAGAGCGTTGTAGATTGTATGGGCAGATGCCAAGATACATCTGCCACCTGCAATGGAAGTGCTCCGCGTGAGCCAACTGACAACATCGCCACCTTCTTCATTATGAAATGTCTGAAAAGGTGAAAGAAGAAGGAAGAGAGATGAAAAAAGTCAGTGGAACCGTAATGTGCAAACGCAAAGCATCCTGGGAGGTCGGCCCTCTTACAATAGGCGAAGTCGAATGGCGATGATGGGAAGCTCTCATCTTGGTCGAATTGTCTGCGATGATATGGACTGAGAATCTCGCGTCAACACGTTCCCCCATCCCGAGGCGGTGTCCTGTTCTCAAGGAATCAAGAAATGCTCACCCAGCATGTTCCCTTTCTTGTCCTGTCGTCCCTGCAAGTTGGCAATGTAGGACTGCAGACCCAGGTAGATTGTGGTCAAGTCCTCGACCGAATATCGCCGTGGCTCCAATCCACGAATGAGCCCAAATCCTTTCCCCGAATGAATTTCACAGCGGAGCTGATTCAAGTCGTTTTCCAGCGTGGGCAGCAAAAAGTTTTGTCGGCAGACGAGATCACCATCCAGGCCAAGTTCTGCTCATCATTTTTTTTTTTTTTTTTTTTTTTACATGTGTTTGTGTAAGTGGCTCGTTCGAAATTCTCGCTCTGTGGTCACCTGGCAAATACGACTCACTCTTAAAGTTTAGGAGGGCATTTTCGATTTCTCGCACATGATCCTGAGTGAGAAAAAGCACATACTCCGACTCACTCTTGAAGCAAGCCCCATCCCAAGCCAAAGCAGAGTCCACAGAAGTAGGAAAGCCTCTCGGGAGGCTGGAAATCTCGCTCAAGGTGATGGGGAAGGCCAGATGCTGGAGTGTGGCCACTTGCGGTCCGCAAACGGGCCCGCAGCCTTCAGGTGCCATGACTGCTCGTGTTTGTAGTCAAGTCTGGTTTCATGTTAGCCATTGGAGCCAAGAGTCAAAATGTCTTGTGTAACTGCTTGGCCATGCACAAAGGCCGGCTTACCAAAACTCCTTGACGCTCGTCAATGCTGTCGTGTTCGCGGGTCTATCTCAGCGGACTCGGGAGACGCGGCGGGAAATGGAAAAAGGAACAGAAGAAGAAATAAGAGAGAGGAGGAAACAGCGGCGCGAAAAGAGGGTAGATGAGACCCGAAATCGTCACAGACAGTAGTTATGATGATGGAAGCAACGACGTGGAATCTGCAGAGCAGGACGACTATGTCTTTATATGTGTGCGTGTGCGTGTGCGTGTGCATGTGCGTGTGTGTGCGTGTGTGTGCGTGGTGTGTATACTGTATACCTTGTTTACATGTATGTCGATATAGGATCACGCCAGACGTTTCAACAACCTCTCCTGCCTCGATCCTCTCGAGCAAGCTCGCAGGCACTCCGATGTTTGCTCGAGTTGAACTAAATTCACAGTGTGAGCAGTCAGATCTCAGCGGGTGGTGACATGAGACGGATGGCAACATGGACTATACATGTACGTTGGGTACGGGTGACCGCCGGGGGAGGGGGGAAAGCCGAGCCCATGGTTCTTCGCCGGGGGCAGGGCTCGCGATGACTTCCGAAGTCTGTCTGATACACTGATACACCCTCGACGATTCCAGCGCCAAACGGACCTGCTTCCGTCAGGGAAAGGGGAAAGCTTGCTTCGCGGAAACAGACAAGGTGATACCAGGGTTCTGGCTACACCAAAGAACTGGGAGAGAGAGACGAGGGCCACGATCGGAAGGTGTCCTCAGCCACAACCTGGCAGACTATAATAGCCCTTGCGGGCCATGCGACGGGACCTGAAGATGATGAATTCGGGGATTTGAGGCACTCGGGTTGACAGCTGCGTCCGAGGAATTTCCCCTTTTGTTCGTATCTTCTTCTGTACTTTCGACTTCTTCTGTTCTTCTGTGGATCTGCCATGGCGTTCGGCCGCAACAAACATGCCAGGACCGGCTCCAACCCGGCGACCCGACTTGGACGCAAATGCCCTTGCAGAGCTAGGGTCCAGGGCCCCAGAACCCAGAAGAGTCAAAGTAGTATGCAGTTTTTTTTTTTTTTTTTTTTTTTTTTTTGTCCTTGGCAATTTGTTGACGAGTTTTGCAAGCAAGATCGGGGAGAGAGAGAGAGAGAGAGAGAGAGAGAGAGAGAGAGAGAAGACAGGGGCAAAGGTGGGCAGTCATGCTTGCTGCATCCTTGTGGAGCCAAGCAGCCGGGTTTGCGGTATTCTGCGGCTACAACAAGGCACCTCTTGTCTTAGACGGACAAAGTCTGGTCGGCTGTACCTAGAGCATTGTCTTGCCTTGATGGCCTCCTTCTTGGTCTCTATGCCATGGACCACATTCATGATGGCAACGTGGTCAGCGAGGGGTAACAAGGCATTGACTTCAGACGCCAACCTGAGAACACGTTGGCTTCGGACGGTCGATCGGTCGCATCATGTTGTCTGTCTCGTGTCTCGTCATGACGCCAGGCACGTCGAAGCAGTTGAATGGAGAGTCGCTAACATCACGTGCAATTGATTGAGCGTCCTTCAAAAGGCTAAAGCTGAAGGACCTCGTCCCGCAGCAATCAGATTGAGGTGTCTATGACGATGGCCCTGTTTCGTGCGACGTGTCGAAAGATTCGAGAACATGCAAGGCCGCGAAATAGAAGACCCTTTGTTTTCCTTTTTTTCCCTTTTTTTTTTCTTTTTTTCTTTTTTTGTCCTCTTTTTTTTTCCCACGGTAATTGCCCATCCGGGCTAGGGGTCCGAGACTCGAGACGTCATGAAAAGGGAAGCGGCGGGCCTTTCAACCCTGGGAAGCAGAACTGGCAGTAGCAGCAAACCGCCTCAGCTACAAGGTAGAGAGGTACCTAAGTAGGCAGGTCAAGTAAAGTACCTAAGTAGGTACTTAAGGTAGGTAGGTACCAGCTTTGCCCGCTCAAGGAAGCAACTGGGAATGTAGCTGATGACTGCAACTAAGTAGGTATGTACCTATGTACAGCATGTAGGCTTCTTCGCAAGCCGTCGGGTGTTACCTGGTTGCGGATGTAGCCGAGCCATGTAAGATTGATTGTTGCGCATGCGCCTACCCAAGAACGAAAAGAAGACGCAAAGCCAACGTGTGAAGTTTCTCAAGGTCGGCCGGATGGTAACAGGCAAACTTTGGCCGCATTGGGTCTGGCGTCATGGCTTGCGGAAATACATACTTCTTATTGCACATACATACATACATCCACACAGTATGTAGGCTGCAATCGAGTCCCAGCGTGCCGGGACTCGAGATTCGATTCAGACATGATGGCATGGCGCGCAGCAGCCGGCATGGGGCATGCGGGCCCGGCATTTCGCGCGTGGCGCCCAGGGTTGGTCTCTCGTCGGGAGCCGACTTTCGTTGCGTGGCGGGCGGCTCCGAAACAAACATGAATGGGCAGCTGTTCGGACGGTGACTCGAGCCTCTGACTCAGGTGAGGAGGAGAGGTGAAGGCGGCCGGGGCGACGGTGAGGAACGCTGGGCATGGGGGCTCATGACTCTCGCGAGGCGAACGCGCTGTGGCGCTGGTAATCAGGCAATCTTGTGATTACATGAGCTATGAGTACTCGGAACGCGTGCGCTGCGAGCGTTGCGGCATACGACCGCTCGATCGTTGTTTTTTCTTGTAGGTCTCCTCTCACACAGAGGCGTGCTTTAATAATGCACAGCGCGTTGCACTGTCAAAACACGCCTTTATGTGAGAGGAGACCTACAAGAAAAAACAACGATCGAGCGGACGTATGCCGCAACGCTCACAGCGCACGCGTTCCGAGTACTCATAGCTTATAAAGGATAGGTGCTGAGTAAGTAGGCAGGCAGGTAGGCAGTGGAAAGACGAGCAAAGGCGAGAAAAGGCGAGAAAAAAGCGACAAAAAGCGACAAAAAGCGACAAAAAGCCTCGAGGCCCAGGACAGGAGGGAGCAACATGGAAGGGGCAGGGAACAGAAGAGAGTGCAGTGCTTCCTGTTGAACATCGCGGGCTCCCTCGGTTCCACCTTATCCGGAACCCTCGGTCCGCGCTGCCCTATTCTATAGCCTCATATCTCAGGCATCCCCGTCTGAGATGCCCAGCGCACACAATTTGTATGCAGCTAGCATTTTTGTTGCCCGGGGAGCATAGGTGGCGTGAGTCCTATGCTCGGATAATAGTAAAACCGCGCCTAGCGAGGGCTATCTCTTAGCCTATAAAACGCATACTTATTTTCCTTTATATATAAAACATAGCTTAGATAAAATAATTACTTAATTACCTAATTATTTACGCTATTATATATTATATATACTAAAGTTATAAGCCTAAGAGAAAGTTAAAACTAAACTCCTTATAACTTATACTATACTTATATATTTATATTATTAAATATATATATTTAAAGCTTTTATTATTATTAAATTTATATATTTAATACTTTTATCCTTTCTTTTTATCTTTTTTTTATAATAAACTCTAAGAATTCTTAAACCTTTAAGGTTATTATTATACTTAACTTAATTAAGTAGTAAATTAAATAGTTTATAGCTTTTAAAAATATAGTAAATAGTTAATAGATTTAAAAATTAGTAAATCTTATATTTTTAAGATAAGCTTTTAACTATTTAAAAAAGCTAATAAGCTTTATATTTAAAGAGATTATAAACCTTTTATTAAAAAAGTTAACTAAAAACCTTTTTTTTATAGTTTAAAACTCTATTAAATTTTATATACTTAAATTTAATTATAAAATACTAAAATATAAAGCGCTAAATAACTATAAATATATAGTATATATATAGATTTCTAACTTAGTTAATTTTAGTATTTATTTAGTAGTAATTAAAGCTATTAAGGCTAAGACTAAAAAAAATAAAGTCTTTTTTTATAAACTTATTAAGTACCTTAAAGGAAGATTTTTACTTAAAGAAATAATTATAAGGTTAGAGATCTTTATATATTATATAGCTTTACTTTAAGAAGTTAAGTATATTAATATTAAACCTAATAACTAAATAGCTAATTAAAATAAGCTTTATTTAAAAGCCTTTTATTATAAGATTAATAAGGTTTAAGGACTTAATATAATCTATAATTTTATTTAGGTAATTAATATATACTTTAAGCCTACTTAAGTAAAAATAAAGCTTATAAAGCTATTTAAGTATATTAATAACCTTTTAAAAACTATAATATTATATAATATAGCTAATAAGTTTATAAAATATTATATAGTATTTTATATTTTTAATAGCTTAGTTAAAAAAGGTATTTATACTATACTTAGTAAATACTTAAATAATCCTAAAAGAAGTAAAGAATTAAAAAAAGGAAAGAGCTATAAGTACCTTTATAAAAAATATTAGTATAAGTAATAACCTTAAGCTTATAAAAACCTTTTTTATATAGTAATTAGTAAGAATATTTTACTTAATAAGATTCCTTTAAAGAAAGTATATAAAAAAATAAAGTCTTACTATAAAAGCTTAGAATATAAGTAGCTATATACTTAAATAAAAAAAAAAGGATAAAAGATAAAGAAATAGCTAATAGCTTTTAATAAAAATTTCCTTAATAGTATATTTACTATAATTTTAAACTTTAAGCTAATCTAAGTAAAGCAACTACTAAAGAGAGTCTTTACTATATTAAGGAACTAAAGGTATATACTCTCTTAAAGTATACTTTTTAATAATTATAATATTATATATATAGTTAATAATATTAACCTCTTTAAGCTTAAAATATTTAAGGCAACTAATAAAGACTATTTTAAAGCTAAAATAACCTTTTTTTAGATTATTAAAAGAGAAACTTATATATTTAGAAAGATTCTAAATAATATAAAGGGTGTTTAAATAAAGAACTTAACCTTAAAGAATATAGCTATTATTAAGGGTTTTTATATTAATATTATATTAAAGAGTTAGCTTTTTAAAAAGGGCATTTAATATTATAAAGTAAATAGCTTACTATACTTTAAAATCTTTAAGAAAAGTATAGTCCTTACTAAATTAGTTTAAAAGTATAATATTATCTTCTTTAAATATAAGCTTTTTTTCTCTTACTTAATAAAGCCTTTATAAGTAACTATTTTTACTATTCCCTTAGTAATATATTTAATAATTTAATTAAAAAATATATATACTTAAAGCTTATAATACTAAAGACTTAGTAAGGACCTAAGCTTACTATATATTAATAAAAAAAGACTTTAATATTTATAGTTTAGCTATCTTAGTAAGGATTTACTTAAGAAGCTTATAATAAATATAAAAAAAGTGTAAATTAAAGAAATAATATAAGCTAAGTATAAAACTTATACTTTTATATATATAAAGTAAGTTATCTTTTATAAGCTATTAAAAAAGTAGTTTTTAAAACCTTTTTAGTAA
The DNA here is from genome assembly GCA_018360135.1 of Claviceps sorghi. Lineage (NCBI taxonomy): Eukaryota > Fungi > Ascomycota > Sordariomycetes > Hypocreales > Clavicipitaceae > Claviceps > Claviceps sorghi. The sequence goes on along the minus strand of SRPV01000467.1, from coordinate 8,884 downwards.
GTTTATTAAAATCTTTAAGATTATCTTAAAAGCTTTAATAATATAAAGTAGCTACTTATTTTTAAATATAAGTATAGTAAAATAATATAGGTATATATACTATTTAATAAATCCCTTAAAACTATTTTTAATATATTAGTTTACTTTAAATAATAAATATTATATTAATTTAGACTTTTAATTATAAAATTTAAGTAAAATAATAAGTATATAGTAATCTTAAAGTAGGGTAATATAGCTTTTAAAGCTTAAGCTTACTCTAAAAGTATAGAATTAAAATGCTTACTACTATATATATATAAATTAAATAATAGTATAAAAAGAGTAAACTAAATAATTATAATAAAGTCTATTATAATACTTACTAATATATAGCTTTTACTAAATCTATAGTTAAAGAGTATATAAGCTGCTACTTTTTTATATAATATTAATTTAATATAGTAATTATAGTAAAAGTCCTCTATTAAGGTCCTTAAGAGCTAGTTTTATAATAATACTTAGCTTCTAATAAGAGTGCCTATAGCAAACCTAAAGCTAAATTAAAGCGGTTTATATATATATAAATACTATATATATTTAATAATAAAAAACTATAAGGTAGATTATAATTAAAGGTATTTTAAAATAAGCCTTAAGGGATATATTAGGTATTTAGTTAGCTATATAGCTTTAAATATCTATTAAATATAAATCCCTTTATTAAGGAAGGTAATAATAATAAGGAATATAACCTTTAATAAGTTAATATTTTATAATATATATATAGAAAGTATAGAAATATAATTAATTCCTAAGTTAAAAGCGCTTTTTTAAGTATTATAAATTAATACTAAACTTAATAAAAAGGTTAATTTACTTATATTATTAAGAAGATTACTATATATAACACCTTCTTTTTTAATAAGTTTAAACTTAAGGGTAAAGGTGCTTTTAAGCTTATAATAAAAAGGACTTACTTACTTTAATAAAGACTTAATAACTAATAAATCTCTTTAGCTACTAAAGTAAAGTATAAAACTTTAAACTCCTTAAGCAACCTTAAACCTAATACCTTTAAAAGCTAATTTAAGATCCTACTAAAATAATACTTATTTAAGCTTTAAAAATACTAATATTAAGCTTAGTCCTATTAATATATAAAACTTAGGTAATAATAATATACTTACTATAGAAGGTAGCAAAATAATATTAAGTAAGGAAAACGCACCTATTATAAAAGGTAGTAAAATAATATTAAGTAATAAATATATACCTATTACTATAAAAAGCAAAATAACCACTCTTATATATAGTAATAATAACACTTAGTTAAAGCAGTTAGCATAAAGAAAGCCTACTTTTTTTATTTCTAAAGGATTAGCTACCTTTCTAAATAATATTTAAAAAAAAAAGTAATAAAAAAAGAGCTTTTTAAGTATATAAGCACTATACTAAAGCTTAAGGATTAAAAAGAGGTAAGAAAAAGAGTGTATATAAAATTAAAAAGTCCTATATAAATATTGCTTAAACTACTACTTAATTAATTATCTTTAGAATCTAAAGCCTTTACTAAAGCCTAATTAGCTTAATTATAAAGACCTAAATATTTAAAGCACTAAGATTATATTTACTATAATTAATACTTATTATAACTATTTAAGCTAAGCTTTTCTTAAGAAAGATTTAAAAAATTAGCTAATCTATTAATTTAAGTTAGTAAAGGCTTTAAAGAATTTCTATAAAGCTATAAACTACTTAATAAAAAACTAATAGTTTAAAGCTATAAATAAAGAGATTATAAAGCTTAAAAAAAGAGATATATAAAAGTAAATAAAGTAGTTATAAGTAAGATTAAGGCTATTACCCTTAAAGTAGGTGTTTATATATAAATTTAATAAAAAAGGTATACTTTAATAATATAAAGCGTAAATTTATATATATAAAAACCTATAAGAAAAGACTATAATTAAGTATATATATACTATAATGCTTATAGTATATATATTCTATATACTTATAGCTTTAGTTATAAGATTTAACCTTAAAATAAAACAGTATAATATAAAAAATATATTTTTATATATAAAGTATAGAGTAAATATAATACTAATAATATATAAGCTACCTAATAGATTTAAAGTAATAGGTAAATATATAGAATTATTAAGAGCACTTTATAAACTTTAAAACTTACTATAGCTTTAATTTAAAGAATTAAATAGTAAACTTAAAAGCTATAAGAATTTTTCACAAATTCGCCCGCACTGTAACAGCGCTGCGAAATCGACTCTAAACCGCTTAAAAAGTTAATAAAACGTTTTATTAAGCCTGTTTACCCCCCTCCCTAATACTACATTAGTTCTAAAGCGTAGGTATAATAGGTAGTATAATACTAATAGATATTAATATTAGAAATTATAGCTTTTTATAAAGTTGCTACTACTTAAATATAAGAACTAATAATAATAATAATATAACTACCCCCTAAGTTAATCCTAAGCCTATTATAAGTTAGAATAAGATATTAGTATACTTATATAAAGATTATAATAAGATTATTAAGCTATTTAATATAGGCTTACTAAAAGGGATTTAGGACTTCTACCTCTCCTACTTAAATATAGAAATAATATATACTTACTATAGCACTATTAATACCTTTAAACTAGTTATAATAAAAAACCTTAAGGAAACTATTAAAAAGGCTATTAAAAAGATAATCTAGCTTAAGACTAACTTAGAAACCTTTTAAGCTTCTATTATAGCTTATAAGATAACTACTGCTATTAGTATAGCCCCTTTTAGCTAAAAATCTGCTTATTAGCTAATTACCTTAGTAATGCTACCTTAGGTATACTATAAAGTCCTTATTAAAAGGCCCTTTATTAGTAAGCTTCTTAAAACTAAGTCTCTAAAAGATATTATTACTACTATTAATATAGCTATTAATATTAAATACGCTATAGCTATAAGGTACCTTTATAATAGAGATACTATTATAATATTTAGGGACTTAGCTAAACCTTACTTAATAAGTAAAGACTAGGTTTAATATATATTTAAACTAAATATAACTCTTTAATACTAAGTGTTTAGTATAATTATTAAGGGATTCTCTAACTACCTTTACTAAAACTAATTAAAAAATAATATTATAAAGGCCTTTATTACTATTAATAGCTTTAGAATAGTTAGGGTTATAACTTAAAAACTATATAGCACCTTTAATAAAGCTCCCCTTATTATAAGTATTAATAAAGTAAATATAGCTAACTACTTATATTAAGTTAAAATAGTCTTTAAAGCTAAGATATTTAATATTAAACTATATAATAATACTATTTACCTTAAATAGTACTATAAATACTATAAATTTAGCTATATTATAATATATTATAAAGCTACCCTAAGGTATAGCTGCTATATAGCTAATTAGTATAAGAAGGGAGAATAATTATACTTAGCCCTTATAGGTAATACCTATAAACATTACCTTAACTGCTTTAGTAAGCACTTAGCTTAATTTTAACTCTATATTATAATAAATAAATAATAAATATAAGCTAAAATAGCTTACTTAGTAAGGCTATATACTTTTACTATTTTAAATAGTATAAAATAAAAAGGTTAAACTAAAGTTAAAAGCTATAGTTATTATAGAAAGGTAAGTAGCTTTATAGCTTAAAAAAAGTTACCTTAAAAATAAGTTAAATACTTTAAAAAAAGTAAAAACTAAACTATTAAAGTATAACCTTTTTTATTAGCCTTAGTAGTTTAGTAATATAATATAATAAATAACTATCTAAGCTTTTAACTTATTTTTACTAAAAGGCTAGCTAAATATAGTAGCTAACCTATTACCCTTTTATAATAAAGGTATTATACTAAAATATATAGAAGAAGATACACTTAGTATATATAATACTAAGCGCTTAGCCTAAGACTAATATAGTAGTAATATAAGAACTATATAGTTTTAATTAATTACCCCTTACTTTAAGCTTAAGCTACTACTAACTTATTATATATAGAGGTAGGATAGCTATATATATATATTAGAAATATAGCTCTAAATTATAAATAACTTAGTATAGAATAGATTAGTGCTTTATTACCTTATAAAATATAGAAATCTACTTTATATACTCCTTTAACTTTAAATATAACTAAACTACACCCTTATATAAACTTATATTAGCCCCCCTAAGGGATTAAACTATACTTATTAAAGACTTTAACTAATACTACCTATTATAAAATAAGTATAAATATACCTCCTTAAGCTATAATACCCTTTTAATACTTATAACTTAATAGTAACTTAGGCTTATTACCCCTTAAAGTAAAATAACTTAATAAACCTAAGGCTAATAGAGTAGTATAATTAACTATACTTAGGCTACCTCTAACTTACTTATTAAGTTTATTAAAGGCTTTAACCTAAGTAGGTTTAATTATATTTTATAGCTTATTTATATTAAAATAGAAATATACTAACTAAGAAATAAGGAACTTAGGTTTAGCTAAGTATTTATAGATAATAATATTATATTTAGTAAGGCTATATATTAGCTTTATTATAACTGCCTTAGGGAGCTATTAAATACCTTTAAAAAGATTAACTTATTTATAAACTAATTAATAGGTAAGCTTTAGTAAATTACTAAAAAATTAACCTTAAGAAACCCTTAAGGTAGGCTTTATTAGTAGCTATAATAGAATATAAGAGTTAAGGAGGTAGTTTAAAAGATAAAGAAAGCTTAATATTATTAAAGAGTAATTAAAACTAATATAAACTAGTAAATAGCTACTAAGGTAGCTAAGACTTAATCCTAAGTAGTTTATAAGGAGTAACGTAACACTTAGAGATACCTTACCTAATTAGTAACTATTAAGTAGCTTATTTTATAGAAATTAAAATAATAGGTATATCTTTATAGCAGCCTTTTCTTTAATACCTAATAGGTACTAACCTTACTTTAAGGTAAGGGTAATATAACCTTTTAAGTATATTTCTATAATAAGAAAGCAGTAATATTTATAGAATAGTTCTTTCCCTTATCTTATACCTATACTAATAATATATTAAAAGACTTAAAAACCTACCTTAATACTATTATATTTCTAAACTTAGAAAAATTTAATAAAGATAAAATCTATATAATTATAAAGCACTTAGCTAGCTAAAAGGCACTTAAACTTAATAAGCTTTTAGTAGGGTTCCTTAAAGTATATAATAAGCTATTAGCTTAAATACTAATATACTTACTTAATACTTATTACTAAGTTAGGCACTACTTAGCTTTATTTTAAAAGATAAAAGTAGTAGTATTATAAAAACTAAGGAAGTCCTTTTAAAAGCTTTAATAAGCTAAAGCTTAAAGGCTAATATTACTTTTAAGTATTATAAATAAAGTTTTAAAAGTAGTAGTAGTAACTTAAATTACCTATATAGCTAAAGAGAGAGGCACCCTCCTTAATATATAAATAGAAAATAAGGCTAATAGGTTAATAAAGGTAGCCCTTAATATTCTTACTAAAGCTATATATATAATATAGCACTATAGTAAGACTATATTACTCTTTTAGCTAAATATTTCTATAGCCTTTAATACTATATACTATTATTAACTTATATATATAATAATATCTTTAAGCCTCTTTAAGTAAATAATAGTATAAACCTAAGCCTTTATAACTATTAAAATAGTATATCTTTACTTTAAGGGTAAGACTACTAATACTATACCTATAACTATTAAAGTCCTATAAGGTTCCTTTATCTTCCTTATATTATTCCTTTTATATATTACTCTCTTTTATACTAAGCTATAGTTAGTTAATTTTATATTAATTTTAAGGTTTTTAAATAATATAAATATTCTTACTTATAGGTATATAATAAAGGATAATTAGGCTTAACTTAAGTAAGCTTAAAAGGTCTACTAAAAATAGTTTACTAAGTTAGGCCTAAAGTTCTACCTATAAAAGAGTAAACTTATTTACTTTATTAAACACTACTAACTAATAATAACCTTAGTTTAATTTAGGAATGCTACTATTTAGCTTATTTAGTTTACTTACTTTTTTAAGGTATAAGTATATAAAAAGCTTTAATAAAAGACTTATTAATTTAAAGTTATAAGGAAACTAGCTTAATAATAACTTACTTTTACTATAGTTTTAGTATTAATATAAGGGTGCCTTATATAGAATATAAGGATCCTTTATATATAGGTTATTTAGAGCTTAATTATATATAGTATAAGAATATACTATATCTTAATAAGCTATAAAGAGGTTACTAAAGGTATAGCTAAAAAGTTTAAAAAAGAGTAACTTTATTATTTTTAAGTTATTATAAATACTTATAAAGCTATACCTTAAGCTTTAATAAAAACTAAAGTAGCTATACTATTTATTAATTTCTACCTTAACTTTTAAGTATAATACTTTTATAAGTAAATTAAAGTAAATAGTATAGTAAAGAAAATCTAAGGCGCTTATATAGTAATTATAACTTAGCTTTAATAAAGATAATATTAGCGCGCCTACTAAGGCTTTAAACTAGCCCCTTTTATACCTTTTTAATGCTATCCCCCTTTATACCTTAATAGACTTAACCCTACTAAAAAGCTTAAATAGAAATAGGTAAATAAATAGTATTAAGAGAGAGTTATAGTATAAGTATATTAGCTTTACTATACTCTTATAGTAGCTAAGTAAGACCTTAACTTTAGGACTATATAAAAGCTTATATACCTATATAGGCCCCTTAATAAGTATAAGTTATCCTTACTTATATAGATATATATAAAAAAGATTAAGCTTAAATCCTTTTTATATAACTAATATATTCTTAATATAGATTCCCTTATTTACTACTATTAGCTTAACTTTAAGGACTATTATTATATTATTTTAGATTATTTAAACTATAACTACTTATAACCTTTTAAGCTTAATATACTACCCCTTTAAAACTATAAAGATATTTAAGTTATGCTTAATATGCTTTAGTTTATAGGCTTCTTTAATAAATAAATACTAAAGATTAGTTATATTCCTTATTTTATATTAGCTACTTACCTTAAGGAGAAATAAAAGTGTAAGGTAAATAAAGTAGTAGGAACTAAATAAAACTAATATAAGGCTAATCTAACCCTTAGCTAAAGCTAAAATATAGCTTAACTTAATTAAAGTAATTTTATTACTATATTATTATTAAATATCTTATAAACTTAAGGGGGTAGTAACTTAGGCCTATAGTAAAATATATAAGGGAACTTAAATATAATTATAAATTATAGTTACTATTATTATTTATAATTACTATTATTTATTATACTACTACTTATATAAAAAAAGAATAAAAAAGAGAAAGTGCTTAGGCTAAACCTATATTAGCTTTTAGCTAATCTTACCCCCCTTTTTAGGTCTTTTATAGTTACTTAAAGGGGTAGGCTTTATTAGCTACTTTTAAAGCTACTATAATTTGCTTTAAAAACCTTAGGCACTCTTTCTTAAAGTATATAATTAAACTGCCCTTACTATTAGCCTAACCCTTCCCTATTCTTTTTTATTTAATTAGATTTTATACTACTTTCTATAAGCTACTATATCCCTTTTATATATATATTAGTATCTTAAGATTAGGAAAGGGCTAAGTTAGACTTATAAAAGTAGGGATAATACCCTTAGTTACCTTATTTTCTCTTACCTACTCCTTTTAGGCTATAAGCACCTTCTTAACCTTTGCTTTATATAAGGAGGACTTCTCTAGCTATAAACATAGTTAAGCCTTAAGTTAGCTTTAAGGGGAAACAACTTATAGGATAAGTAAGCCTAAGAGACCTATTAATACAGTCTAACTTATACTAACGCTAACTTAGGACCTTATTAGCTTCCACTAGTTCCCTAAGATCACTACTAATTAAATATAGATCTTACTTATACCTAGACCCTCTTATTCTACCTTTTAGTAACTGCTACTACACCTAGCCTAGCAGGCGGCGCACCTTAATTCTATAGCTAGGACTACCCTAGGGCCTATATAGGCCTTAGTAGTTATATAAATACATAGCATATAGGTTTTTCTCCTTATACTAGGGTTTTTCCTATATAGATTAGTAAGATAAGGTACTAAATAGCGGCTGCTACTAGCCGTCTAGGGTAAATAAATAAATAAATAAATAAATAAACTTAAAAGCTTAAGGCTTATTTTTAATCTTAAAAAGCCTTATTTATTTTATTTAAAAGTATATAACCTATTTATAGTATTTTTTATTAATAATATTATTATAGCCTTTTATAAAGAATAGTTAAAAAAGGTAGATAAATTAATAAAAGGATTAAAAGGAGCTTATAAATTAGAAGAGAAAGGTAAGGTATACTACTTTTTAGATATTTAAGTAATCTATAATTAAAAAAATTAATAAATTTTCCTTAGCTATAAGGTATATATTAATAAGATTAGTAAAAAATTTAATTAAGTAGAAAAAGCAATATTCCCTACTATATTAATACTAGTAATTAAGTATTATAAGTATAATAAATAAGCTAAAAAATAAAAGATAAAGAGCTATTAGGAAAAAATAGGTTTAATCTTATATATAGCTATTATAATAAGGCTAAATATTACTTTTATAGCTTTAAAGCTATTATAATTCCTTATAAATCTAAGTAAAGAGTATTATAAGGTAGTAGACTAAGTAATTAGATATTTATATCTTATAAAGTCTCTTACTTTAAGCTTTAAAGGGCTAGGAGAAATATATATATTTTAAATTATAAGTAACGCTTCTTTTACTAATAATATTGTTGAAAATAACAGCTATTTTCAGGGGACTTCCTTATCTATTAGGCCTCTCAACAGGCCTTATAGTGACCCTTAGCCCCTGCC
>SRPV01000466.1:0-19075 GCA_018360135.1 Claviceps sorghi | reverse complement strand
TAAAACCTTAGTAATTATAAGTATAGTATTAGTAGCTTTACCTTAAAAATAAAGATAAGCTATTTTAATAGCTATAAAAGCTTAAGTTTATACTACTATTTATTTAAAAAGGCTTAAGGAGATTATTATATATATAAGTTAATAGTAATATATAATATTAAAGGCTATAAAGATATTTAGCTAAAAGAGTAATATAATTCTGCTATAGTATTATATTATATATATAGCTTTAATAAGGATATTAAAGGCTACCTTTATTAACTTATTAGCCTTATTTTCTATTTATATATTAAAAAAGGTACCTTTCTTTTTAGCTATATAAGTAATTTAAGTTACTATTACTACTTTTAAAACCTTATTTATAATACTTAAAAGTAATATTAGCCTTTAAGCTTTAGCTTATTAAAGCTTTTAAAAGGACTTTTTTAGTTTTTATAGTATTATTACTTTTACCTTTTAAAATAAGGCTAAGTAGTGCTTAACTTAGTAATAAGTATTAAGTAAATATACTAATATTTAGGCTAGTAGTTTACTATATACCTTAAGGAACCCTACTAAAAGTTTATTAAGTTTAAGTGCTTTTTAGCTAGCTAAATGCTTTATAATTATATAAATTTTATTTTTAAATTTTTTTAAGTTTAAAAATATAGTAATATTAAAATAAGCCTTTAGGTCTTTTAGTATATTATTAGTATAGGTATAAAATAGGGGAAAGAACTATTTTATAAATACTATTACTTTTTTATTATAAAAATATACTTAAAAGATTATATTACCTTTGCTTTAAAATAAGGTTAGTATTTATTAAGTATTAAAAGGGAGGCTACTATAAAGATATACTTATTATTTTAGTTTTTATAAAATAGGCTACTTAATAGTTACTAATTAAGTAAGGTATTTTTAAGTATTATATTACTTTTTATAAACTATTTAGGATTAAGTCTTAGCTATTTTAATAATAGTTTACTAATTTATATTAGTTTTAGTGTTAGGTGGCGAATTGGTAGCTAAGCAAAGGCGATATAGCATCTAGTATATTAACTAAAGCTTGCCTCCTCTAAGTTTTCTTATATATACCTTAAGGCTTTTATATGTTAAATAGGTAACTAAGCGTAGGCGCTTAGGTGCTATATGCTTTAGTTATATTATAAGGTGTGTATACCTTATAATTACCCTCCCTCTTAGGCTAACGTTCTTAGCAGCTAGTATATTACTTATTAATATCCCTTAACACACACTCTATATATTATATTATTATTATACTATAACTATTTCCTTAGTTTAATATTATTTCTACTTCCTTATATAATTTATAGTAGGTTTATAGCTATTTACACTTTAATTTAACTATAATAAAAGAAAGGAAAATAAATAATTCTAAATTACTAGTTATACTAAGCTACTATATATTCTCCTTCTTTTTGCTATATTTACTCCTTTACTTCCTTTACTCTTTTATATTCCTATAATATATATTTTAATAATATTATTATAACACATTAGTTTTTTATCTATAGATTGTTAATATATTAATATATATTATCTACCTTTAAACTTATATATATCTATATTATATATGTATATAATATAAGGATTTTATAAAAAGCCCTTCTTTTACTTCTGTTTTAGTATTATTTAACTATACCTTCTATCTCTCTTTAATTATCTATAAAAAACTCTAGGTATTTAGCTATTATATATAGTATAATAAATAAAATAATACTTATTTAAGCGTAAGTAATTATTATTACTTCTATAGCTTTTTGCTTATATTTTAATAAGTGCTTATTATAATATAGAGAGATTAAAAGAATCTCCTATAAATATATAACTAGCTTAAAGCGTTTATAACTAAGTAGTAAGCTCTAAGTAATAGTAATAAAGATAATAATAATAATAATAAGGAAGATAGTAGTATAAGCTATTATCTTTTTATAAAGGAGATTTAGTAGGCGCTTAGCGCGCTTTTCTTTATTCTTCTATATAGTTTTAACTATATAAACTAGGCCTATAGGTTAGTATATAGTCTTACTAACGCTAAGAAAGCTATCTATATATATATATTTTACTTCCTTCTCTTTAGTCCTTTATTAATATTTTTAAGCTACTAAGATTGCTTTTAAAAGCTATACTATAGCTTATTAGTAGGTATAAATAGTATATTTCCCCCCCTCTTTATAGAATCTTATAAGTATATTGCTTTATTCTTAATACTTTTTTGCTTATATTTTCTTAGAAGGATTACTATAAGTAGTATAAGGCTTAGTAATTAACTTAGCTTTTTTACCTTTACCTTAGTAAGGCAGGGTATATAGTTTAGGCTATAATAATTATATAGGTATATTAGGGGGCTATAGTAGCGATTAGATTAAAGGCTAACTATATAGTATTTATGCCTAATAGTATTGCTTTAAATCCCTTACTTACTAATATATAGGACTTATTCCCTATTAAAATGCCTGTATTATAGTGTAGTTTTATAGTTATTATTTTTTTTTTTTTTTTTTTAATATATAGGAAAAAATAGTTTATTAACTTTTCGCTTATATTTTGCTATAATATTGCTTAGTCTTTGTTTTCTTTTTCTTATATACTAATATAAGCTAAGGTGTATATATATCTTTCTTTATAGTCTATTAGTTATATTTACTAAGCTAACCCTTTTATTTTACTAAATAGTAGGTTTTCCTATTAATTGTCTTTTTATCTTATATTTCTTTTACTTTATACTTATCCTTTTTCTCCTCTTTTAAATTAAGGATTACTAACTTATTACTACTATTTTAGTAGTCTTTCTATAGTTTTAATAAGTAAATATAGAATATATTATATAGCCTTTAGTACTTCTTTAGTAGTTTTAGCTAGTATACTTATTTATTAATAGTATATAGTATTTAAAATAGTCTTTAGTACCTAGGGTTTAGCTTCCTTTTTATTTACTTTACCTTAATATTCTTTATAAATAATAGTATTATATCTCCCTTTTAGAATATTATTAGTTAGTATTCTTTATTATAATAATTTACTTATACTTCTATAGCTCTTTGCTATATTTTTACTAGTTTATTTTAAACTTTATATAGTTTCTTTATATATACCTTTGTCTTTAAGACACCTTTTTTTAGTATATTATCCTTAATATTTAAGTAAAACTCTAAGTAATACCTAAATAGTATATAATTTAGTGCTAGCTCTATTATTTAGTTTATAGTATTATTATAGGTAAATTATACTTATAGTAGTAGTAAAGGCTATATTACTTAGTTTTTGCTTATAAAGTATTATAGGTAGTGTTTTAATACTTAGTTAGTATATTCTATTTAGCTATTAGTTTATAAGTAAAATACTATTAAAAGCCTTTTTTTTATTTATAAGTAATAATATAGATTACTTTAAAAGGTACTAATAAATACACTACCTTAGTTTAATATTACGCTCTTTATAGCACTAAATTATAATTCTATTTTATAATAGAAAATTTCTATAAGTTTTACTATATTAATATTTATAGTAACTAATAGGAAGATAATATATTTAGTATATTAGTTTATAATTACTAGTATTACATTAGCATAGCTGTTCTTACTTAGCGCTTTTAGTAATTTAGTTATAAAGTCTATTAACACTTCTGCCTATAGTTACTTAGGAATTAATAGGGATTTTAGCTAGCTATATAAACAATACCTTCTTATAATAACTCTTTAATATATGCTATAATTAGATATATAATCTACTACTACTTACTTTATTACTAGCTAATAGTATAATTTTCTTAAGAGCTTTATAGTCCTATTAATTCTAAAATAACTAGCTAGTAGATTATTATAGTATAGCTATAAAAGCTTTTATTATAAGATAAGCTCTTATAAAATAACTACCTATTCTTTATATAATAAAAGGCTACTTATATTATATTACTATATCCTTACCTTTCCCTTTAAAATTACTATAGACTTACCTTTAGCTATTTTTTATAAGTTTAGGTCCTACTCCTAAGCTTTTAAAAGTATTTTAATAAAAGGCTTATAAATATTTACTAAATAAGGATTAAAAGACTTAATAAACTTTTAAACCTCCTTAGCTTTAATATACTAAACCTAAGTAACTTTATCTCTAAAATTGCTAAGTTTTAACCCCTATTTAGCTAGTATTTTAGCAGTAACTTTAGCCCTTTAAGTAATAAAGTTTAGCCTTATTAAACCTTCCCTTTTAGCTAAAACTAATTTTATCTTTAAAGGTATTTTACTATACTCTTTTATATACTTAAGTATAGTTTTAGCTATATCTTTTAATACTAGCCTTTTTTATAACTTTAGTAGTATCTTTTAGTTTATTAGCTTTTTACCTTTATAATTAAGCTATTTTAATAGTATATTAGTAAGGTTACTCTTTCTTACTTTATATTTAATTATAAAGTTAAATAAGCTAAGGAATATATATTATCTTACCTACTAACTATTTAGCTTACTTTAGCTTATAAACGTTTATAAGTTATAGTAGTTTAAAAGAACCTTTATTAGTATTACTATACCTTTAATATAGTATTACTAGTGTTTAAATAACTTAACTATAGTAAATAACTCTTAGTTAGCTATACTATAATTATATTTTATATTAATAAACTTTTAGAATTAAAATATAATAAGATAATATTACCTTTTATTATTTAGCTAAGAGATAATACCTACTATAGTAAATATAGATGCGTTAGTCTTAATATAAATTAGGCTTAGTAAGTTATAGTATTATAGTAGTAATGCCTATTAAAAGGCAGTTTTTAGTTAGTTAAATACTAGTTATTTACTTTCTTTAAATATAAATTTCTTTATTTAGATACCCCTTTAGCTTCCTTTTATTAATATATTAAGGGGTGTTATAATAGCAAAGTATTAGTATATAAATTATTAGTAGAAGTTATAGAACCTAAGAAAGACTTAAATATTATAAAAAGTCTTAGGCTCCTTTTATTTTTAAATTATCTTTATCTGCTTTTAGTTTATTAAAATGCTATTAACTAATAAAATAAACCCTAGGAATTCTATAAAGTCTTAGTAGAAAGTATACTTAGAAGGCTTTATATATAGCTTAGTACCCTTTATCCTTTTTAGAACTTATTAAATATAGTTAGTATACTCTTTCTAAGTTTTTAAAAAGATAAGAATATTATTTAAATACACTATATAAATTATATTAACTAGCTCTTATAACGCTTAGTAGATATAGTTTTAGAATATAGCTAAGGCATTAGTTAGTCTAAAAGGTATAATAAGGTACTTATAGTAACTATATTAAGTGTAAAACACTATTTTCTACTTATCCCCTTTCTTAATCTAAATATAATAGTATATATCCTTAATATTAATTTTTATAAAAAACTACGCTTCTTAGCATTAGTTTAATATTTTTATTATTAAGGGTAAAGTATAGTAATTCTTTAGTATAATCTTATTAATACCTTAATAGTCTATATATAGTTATAGGGTGCTATCCTTCTTTAATATAAATAAAATAAGTGCCTTAGCTAAGCTTTTTAATAGTTATATATAATTATTTATTAGGTTTTCCTTAAAATATTTCTTTAGGATTATAAGCTTATATTAAAATAAGGGGTAAATAAAGCTATAAAGAGAGATAGCATTAAGTTATAGGTTAATTATATAGTTAGTATCTTTTTTAAATAGTAATATACTTACCTTTTCTAAGCTAAAGATATTTAGAAATATATAGAGTTCTAAAAGTATATTACTTAGGGTTTAGTTATTATATATCTATACTTTATCTTTTAGTTTTATAAATCTATTATTTTAAATACTCTAAATAGTATATATAATAGCTTTATTATAGTACTTTTTAAAAAAATAGTAAGGAGATATAAGTAAAAAGTTAGTATATATAATCTTAAACTACTATTATTAGGTTTATATTAATAAATATATATATTTCTTAAATAAGATATATATCTTAATTAGTAAGGGACTTCCCTATATTTTTAAGTCCTTATTAATAGCAATATATAATAAGGTTAAATCCCTTTAGCACCTTTATAAGTTAGTAATATTTATAGGCACTTAGTAAATACTATATTTAGGTATAGTTAGTATATTAATTGCTTAGATTTTAAAGGGTTTAATATTACTTTTATAAAATCTTTATTACCTTATAAATTCTATACTAATAATATTTATATTAAAGTAGGTATTAAGATCTATAAAGATATAGATAGTAATTTAGCCTTAAGTTATAATAAAGGTATAGAATTATTACCTAATAAGGAATTAAGACTTAATAAAAGTAAGGGTAGCTATTTTTACTAAGTAGTGTTTTTTAAATAGCTTAAGGGGTTCTTTATTAGTTAATTATAGTTATAGTAAAGATAACTTATATTACTATAGTTATAATATTTTTACTAATTATAGACTTAGTTATAGTTTAACTTAATAGTAGAAGTTAAGGGTCCTAAAGATATATATAATAGCTATTAACTTTATATAAATTAATTCTATTAATAGTAGGGCCCCTTTATATACTTATTATTGCCTTTAGTATCTGCTTTATATTTATACTATAGTAGCATTATATCTTAGAATTATTAGGTAATTTAAATAACTTTCTCTTTTATTTTCCCTATAATTAATATATAAAGGTTAATATAATTTTAGAGTTTAAGTTATAACTTAGTAAAGAATAAAAGAGCTTAGGCCTATTTACTTACTTTTTTTAAATATTTCTTTAGAGAATTAAGGTAAATACTAAAGTTAATAAGGCTTTAGCTATCTTACTATTTTATATTTTCTATTATAGTTATAATTTAAGCTTTATAATTAGTAAAGTCCTTTAGTAAGATTAAGGTCTACTCTTAGAACTTTTCTTAATTATTTTTAAGTTCTTCTTAATATTCTACTAATTATTTATTAAGAAATTAGTTCTATCTTACCTAATAGTTTTAGTATATATAGTTAAGTATAAAGAGGATTTTTTAGTAATCTTAGTAGAACTTATATTTCGCTCTATTAAAGGCATAGGTTAGGTTATTAATCTAGATTTTATATTTTTAAGGATTAATAAGGTATATTAAAGGGTTAATATTCTTAACCTAAAATTTACCTTTATTATTATTAAAGAAGTTATTAAAAGAGCGCTATCTCTTAGCCTCTTTTTTATTAATTCCTTTTTAGTAAAAAGTAGTAAGGAGTTTTTACTTTTATTTCTATAGTTTTTTTAGTTTTTTTAATTAAGTAATTTACTCTTTAATTACCTAGGATTTCTTTTATATTATAAATAGGGTTAAGGTAAACTTAATAATAGTAAAGGTTCCTTTCTATAGGATTTTTATAAATTAATTAGGGTTTATTAGTGTTTTAAGGGATATAGGGTTCTCTATAAGTATAGTAGCTAGTTATTAAGTAGTAGGTGCTATATTATCTTTAAGTAGCTAAAAAAAGCTTTAAAATTATTAAGTAGTAAATTAGTAGCTAAGTAAAGGTAATATAGTATTTAGTATATTAACTAAAGCTTACCTCCTTTAAGTTTTCTTATATATACCTTAGGGCTTTTATATATTAAATAGGTGACTAAGTATAGGCGCCTAAGCGCCGCACGCTCCAGTCGCATTGTGAGGTGTGCATACCTCACATTTAGTTACTTTTTAATAATATTAAGCTTTTTTTATCTTTTAAACTACCTTCTTAACTTTTATATTCTATTATAGCTATTAGTAAAGTTTATCTTAAGGGTTTCTTAAAATTAATTTTTTAGTAATTTACTAAAGCTTACTTATTAATTAGTTTATAAATAAGTTAATCTTTTTAAAGGTATTTAATAGCTTCTTAAAGTAGTTATAATAGAGCTAATATATAGCCTTACTAAATATAATATTATTATTTATAAATACTTAGCTAAACTTAAGGTTTTTATTTTTTAATTAGTATATTTTTATTTTAATATAAATAAGCTATAAAATATAGTTAAATTTACTTAAGTTAAAGCTTTTAATAAATTTAATAAGTAAATTAAGGGTAGCTTAAGTATAGTTAATTATATTACTTTATTAGCCTTAGGTTTATTAAGTTATTTTACTTTAAAAAGTAATAAGCTTAAGTTATTACTAAGTTATAAGTATTAAAAGGGTATTATAGCTTAAGAAGGTATATTTATACTTATTTTATAGTAAGTAGTATTAGTTAAAGTCCTTAATAAGTATAGTTTAATCCTTTAAAAAGGCTAATATAAGTTTATATAAAGGTATAGTTTAATTATATTTAAAGTTAAGAAAGTATATAAAATAGATTTCTATATTTTATAAAATAATAAAGTATTAATCTATTTTATATTAAGTTATTTATAATTTAGGGCTATATTTTTAATATATATATATAGCTATTTTACCTTTATATATAGTAAGTTAATATTAGCTTAAGCTTAAGGTAAGGGGTAATTAATTAGAACTATATAGTTTTTATATTACTACTATATTAATCTTAGGCTAAGCGCTTAGTATTATATATATTAAGTATATTTTCTTTTATATATTTTAGTATAATACCTTTATTATAAAAGAGTAATAGATTAGCTACTATATTTAGCTAGCCTTTTAATAAGGATAGATTAAAGGCTTAAATAGTTATTTATTATATTATATTACTAAATTACTAAAGCTAATAAAAAGGGTTATATTTTAATAGTTTAATTTTTACTTTTTTTAAAGTGCTTAATTTATTTTTAAAGTAACTTTTTATAAGTTATAAAGCTACTTATTTTTTTATAATAGCTATAGCTTTTAACTTTAGTTTAACCTTTTTATTTTATATTATTTAAGATAGTAAAGGTATATAGTTTTACTAAGTAAGCTACCTTAGCTTATACTTACTACTTATTTATTATAATATAAAGTTAAAACTAAGCTAAGTGTTTATTAAAGTAATTAAGGTAGTATTTATAAGTATTACTTATAAAGGCTAAGTATAATTATTCTCCCTTTTTATATTAATTAGCTATATATTAGCTATACCTTAGGGTAGCCTTATAATATACTATAATATAGCTAAATTTATAGTATTTATAATATTACTTAAAGTAAATAGTATTATTATATAGTTTAGTATTAAATATTTTAGCTTTATAAACTACTTTAATTTAATATAGGTAGTTAGCTATATTTACTTTATTAATACTTATAATAAAAAAGGCCTTATTAAAGGTACTATATAGCTTTTAAGTTACTATCTTAACTATTTTAAAGCTATTAATAGTAGTAAAGGCTTTTATAATATTTTTTTTAAATTAATATTAATAAAAGTAGTTAAGGAAGCCCTTAATAATTATACTAAATACTTATTATTAAAGGGTTATATTTAGTTTAAATATATATTAAACCTAATCCTTACTTATTAAGTAAGGTTTAGCTAAGTCCTTAAATATTATAATAGTATTCTTATTATAAAGGTATTTTATAGCTATAGTATATTTAGTATTAATAGCTATAATAATAGTAGTAATAATATCTTTTAAGGATTTAATCTTAAAAAGCTTATTAATAAAGGGCCTTTTAATAAAGACTTTATAGTATACCTAAGGTAGTATTACTAAAGTAATTAGCTAATAGGTAGATCTTTAGCTAAAAAGAGCTATATTAATAGTAATAGTTATTTTATAAATAGTAATAAAAGCTTAAGAGGTTTCTAAGTTAATCTTAAACTAAATTACCTTTTTAATAGCCTTTTTAATAGTTTTCTTAAGGTTTTTTATTATAATTAGTTTAAAGGTATTAATAATACTATAGTAAGTATATATTATTTTTATATTTAAGTAAGAGAGATAGAAATCCTAAATCCCTTTTAGTAATTCTATATTAAATAGCTTAGTAATCTTATTATAATTCTTATATAAGTGTATTAATACTTTATTTTAATTTATAATAAGCTTAGGGTTAACTTAAGGGGTAAATATATTATTATTATTATTAGTTCTTATATTTAAATAGTAGCAACTCTATATAAGGCTATAATTCTTAGTATTAATATCTATTAGTATTACACTACCTATTACGCTTATACTTTAAAACTAATATAGTATTAAGAAGAGGGGTAAATAGGCTTAATAAAACGTTTTATTAACTTTTTAAGCAGTTTAGAGTTAATTCTATAGCGCTGTCGCGGTGTAGGGGAATTTATAAGAAGTTTTTTCTAAAGTTAAGTCCTTATTAATAATAATATATAATAAGGTTAAATCCTTTTAATAGTTTTATAAGTTAGTAATATTTATTAATACTTAATAAATACTATATTTAGGTATAATTAATATATTAATTACTTAGATTTTAAAGGGTTTAATATTACTTTTATAAAATCCTTATTATTTTATAAACTTTATATTAATAATATTTATATTAAAGTAAGTGTTAAGATTTATAAAGGTATAAATAATAATTTAGCCTAAAGTTATAATAAAAATATAGAATTATTACTTAATAAGGAATAAATATTTAGTAAAAGTAAAAGTAGTTATTTTTATTACTTAGTATTTTTTAAATAGCTTAAAAGGTTTATTATTAACAAATTATAGTTATAATAAAGGTAACTTATATTACTATAGTTATAATATTTTTATAAATTATAAACTTAATTATAGTTTAACTTAATAATAAGAGTTAAAGGTTTATAAAAGTATATATAATAGCTACTAATTCTATATAAATTAACCTTATTAATAATAAAGACTCTTTATATACTTATTATTACTCTTAGTATTTACCTTATATTTATATTATAGTAGTATTATATTTTAAAATTATTAAGTAATTTAAATAACTTTTATTTTATTTTCTTTATAATTAATATATAAAGGTTAATATAATTTTAAAGTTTAAATTATAACTTAATAAAGAATAAAAAAGCTTTAGCTTATTTACTTACTTTTTTTAAGTATTTTTAAAAGAAATTAAAATAAATACTAAAGTTAATAAGGCTTTAGTTATTTTATTATTTAGTATTTTTTATTATAATTATAATTTAAGCTTTATAATTAATAGAATCTTTTAGTAAAGTTAAGGTTTACTTTTAAAACTCTTTTTAATTATTTTTAAGTTTTTTTTAATATTTTATTAGTTATTTATTAAAGAATTAGTTCTATTTTATTTAATAGTTTTAATATATATAATTAAATATAAAAAGGATTTTTTAGTAATTTTAATAAAACTTATATTTTACTTTATTAAAAATATAAATTAGGTTATTAATCTAGATTTTATATTCTTAAGAATTAATAAAGTATATTAAAGAGTTAATATTCTTAACTTAAACTTTACCTTTATTATTATTAAAAAAGTTATTAAAAAAGTATTATTTTTTAGCTTTTTTTTATTAATTCCTTTTTAATAAAAAGTAGTAAAGAGTTTCTACTTTTATTTTTATAATCTTTTTAGTTTTCTTAATTAAATCATTTACTTTTTAATTACTTAAGACTTTTTTTATATTATAAATAAGGTTAAAATAAACTTAATAGTAATAAAGGTTTTTTTATAGAATTTTTATAAATTAATTTAAGTTTATTAATACTTTAAAAGATTTAAAGGTTTTTATAAATATAATAGCTAATTATTTAATAGTAAGTATTATATTATTTTTAAATAGCTAAAAGAAGCTTTAGAATTATTAAATAGTAAATTAGTAATTAAGTAAAGGTAATATAGTATTTATTATATTAACTAAAGCTTACTTTTTCTAAGTCTTCTTATATACCTTAGGGCTTTTATATGTTAAATAAGTGACTAAGCGTAGGCGCCTAGGCGCTGCACGCTTTAGTTGCCTTGTGAGGTGTATATACCTCATAATAGGGAAGTAATAGTAATACGAAACCTATTATAATAGTTATTGTATTATACAAATAATAACATAATGAATAATAACATAAATAAGGTATATATTATAGAGGAATAATGAGCAATATATTAGCTACTAGAAATATTAGCTTAAGAGAGCGAGTTATTATAAAGTATATATACCTTATAAAGTAACTATAGTATAATAGTACTTAAGCGCCTGTATTTAGTTACTTACTTAATATATAAAAGCCATAATATATATATATATATATATATATATATAAGGCTTAAAAGAAGTAAGCTTTAGTTTATATACTAGATGCTATATAGCCTTTGCTTAGCTACCTAATCGCTACATAACATAAAACTATTAAAATATATTACTTTAGTATCTAGCCTTATATTTTAGTTATCTTATCTAAAATACTTCTAATATTTTATATACTGATAGCAATCTTCCTAAAATAGCAATTATAGTGCTCTATACTTTGAATGTCACAAATCCTAATGCGGTTATGATTTCATCGTTCTCTTTAACGTTGACTCTTCATTTTGGACCAAGTTGAGCCTTCAGTTGCACGATTTGTTCGAAAGTTCCGTCCCTCCTCAATCAACCTTGGCGTTGCATACCGCAACTTCTGCTCGCAGGCCCGGCGCTCTATATCAGCGATCGCCTTATCGCGCCTTGTCATTACTCGACAAGCAATTGTCTTATCGCACCGGTATATACTGAATCGTATCGCTTGCTTGAAACTCATAGCCGCGCGGACGGTACAATGGCCAGTCCGTCTCTCAACTTCATCACCTTCAATCAAGATCACAGCTGCCTTGCTGTCGGTGAGTTTGGCCGACCTGACGATAGTCTATCCTCCGCGACTGAACCCTGAAGCTTACAAAGGACTTGCAACTCTGTATCTTCCGGTAGGCACTTCTAAGGGATTCCGTATATATCACACGGATCCGTTCTCGCGTATCTACAGCAGTGATGATGGCAATATTGCTGTAATTGAAATGCTGTTTTCGACCTCGCTCGTTGCTCTGATTTTATCACCCAGGCACTTGATTATTCAAAACACGAAGGTACTACTTGCCTGATTTTTTTGCATAGTAGGCAAATAGCAATTGCTCACAGCCCATCTGCGTGAAACAGAGAGCCTCGGTCATATGTGAGCTCACATTTCCATCCGCTGTTCTCGCCGTACGACTAAACCGAAAGCGCCTTGCCGTTGTCTTAGAGGAAGAAATATATTTGTACGACATCAGCAACATGAGCCTTCTCTACATCATCTCGACTTCACCAAATCTTTCTGCGATCTGTGCTTTGTCTCCATCGTCCGAAAATTGCTTCATCGCGTATCCGTTACCCAAACCAAGAGAGGAACCTGATGGCAGGCGGCCGATTCATGCACCCCCTCAGTCCAGCTACGTTGCGCCGACTTCAGGTGAAGTGCTTGTGTTCGACACGTTGTCACTGAAGGCAGTTAATGTCATTGAAGCGCATCGTTCGCCATTGTCATGTATTTGCTTGAACAATGACGGTTCTCTCTTAGCTACCGCAAGTGAAACGGGGACGATAATTCGAGTCTTTTCCGTTCCCAGGGGCCAGAAAATTTATCAATTTCGTCGCGGTACCTATCCCTCAACAATATACAGCATGTCATTTAATCTCAGCTCTACATTATTATGTGTATCATCAACATCCGATACTGTTCACATATTCAGATTGAGCTCACCTCTCAACAACAATACCCCGGCTGGTGCGCCGATTGAACCGCCGACCTCACTGAGACAGCGCCGTTGGTCACGTACCACGCCTTATGACGCCGCTGACTCGCCAGGAGCCAGCACGGTCGAGTCGGTTAGGAGCGATGCTGTAGATCACGCATCAAGAGGCAGCCCACCTTTCGGAGACAAGGGTCAGACAAGCAAAAGCGGCACATTCAGTGGCATGTTTCGTCGATCTTCACAGTTCATGAGCCGCGGTGTCGCCGGAGTTGTAGGGTCATACTTGCCCCAGTCCGTCACCGAGATGTGGGAGCCGTCACGGGACTTTGCTTTCATTAAAATACCTAAATCTGGATCGTCGGCTGTTAAGCCGCTTGCTTCAGGAAGCTCGAGCGTTGGCCCGCTAAGAAATGTTGTAGCCATGAGCAGCAGCAGCCCCCAAGTAATGGTTGTCACTAGTGATGGTGGATTCTATGTTTTTAATATAGACATGGAGAAAGGTGGAGAAGGTTACCTCGTCAAACAATTCTCGTAAGTCAACACCTTATTCCCTTTCTGCCATTTACTTAGACTACGTATCTGTCCAGGTACTGGCAGTCATATTTGCGTCGACTTGCATAATCAAACAAGACCCTGACCTATGTACGAAGAGTTTTCGAAGGTGACGAAAAGCACGATGTATGAACATATGCATCGTGACATATGATTGAATGCATTCAATTAGTATAGCGCTCCTACGACTTCTGACACAACGACAGGATTTGATTTAAACCGTGATTAATTGAAGTCTTCTGCGTTATCAAACTCGACTTCAACTACAGACTTATCAAAGTGTCAGTCTCTCAGATCCACCGGCGACAGAGAGAAAAAGCCAGGCCAGGCATTTGGGACACGGAACCGGAAAATATAATCATTGGACTTTATGGTTGAATAAAAATACCCCACTTGTCTTTCTCGCATAGGAATCGCGAGTGTATTCCAACTTTCCTGTTATATTTTACAACAGACAAGGAGCTATTTCACCCGTTGCTGGTTGCAAATATAGGTTCTTAATGATTCCACTCAACGTATGGAATTCATACATGCCTTCGCTCGTAGGACTGTTTCGTACAATAAAGTTAGTTAGCTTGTCGTTATGTGCCATGATGTCCCTGTAGCTGATTGCAGACCAAAATCTTCCGCTTTGAAAAGCTTCGCGGCTGGCAATTTTTTCTTTTGCCAAAAGACAGGATTAGTGTCGCACGCCACAGTCGGGCGGAGAAGTCTGCTGACCTCGACCTCTCTGCCAGAGAAGTTCAAGCGCATCATTGATAGACGCCATCAAGAGCGTAAGACCCAGTCGATATCGTCTCGGTACTGCTGTATGCTTTGATACAGAGCATTGCTATATCGTGTGTCGCATTTGCGCTAGCATATTAAGCCTGTGGCTCAGCTGCCCCGGGTTTTTTGAGGCAAGATTCTGCTTCTTGAAAATTGTCACCTCAAATAGGGCCGGTTCATCAAGGCGATTTCCTTGGCTATTTCTCTCCATTCCATCTCTCGTTTCATCGGCGCAGAAGCATCACCAGATTGTTGCAACAACTCCTCCCACCGTAATAACTCATAAGCGAAGCGGAGGTGTGGCTGAATAATCACATTAAGACGCCGTGCACGAACGAAGCAATACGCGCGAGGAAACGACTTGTTCATAGCACGCATGACCTCGGCGATGCAGATAGTAGCGCTCCGCGATACGCCGACTCGACAATGTACCAAGGTGGCAGTCCCTCGTCGTCGTCCACGACCTGGTACAGTGGTTAGTTAGATTTATCAACAGAAAAAAAAAAGGACTTTGAAGTGACGCCATGCCAAAGACTGAAGCTTACTTATGAATTCCAGACAAGCTGGAAACTCGTTTGCCAATGGATCAATTCCGTTGTCTTGAATACCTTGTACCACGTAAACATTCTCTGAACCCCACCCAGCTAATTCACCATCGCGCCAAGAAGCCATTTCCCCAACAGAAAGTACCTGCCCAATGCCAAGCTCTTTGAGAAGTTCCGGGTTGTTTGCATGCCCAAGATTTCCCAAGTATAAGTAGTCCAACACTCGGCTGGGAAACGAACCATCTAGAAAAGATAACCATTTAGGTTCGTACCTCAGCAGCGCATTTATTTGTGCGAGGCTTTGCCCCTTGCGCAATGGTGACTCCCTGAGTAATTGAGGAGCAATCGAGGTCAATAGAGATACATCTGCGGGGTACGCAAAAAAATTGCGACGCTTCGAGGTATGAAGATGTAGCCAGGCATGTGCTATTGGTTCGCCTGTGCTGAAACTGTAGTAGGCAATGCCCAGCATTGTCGATTCGGTGTATCCATCGGCACAGTGAATTAAGATCCTCCGTTGTAGCCTACTTCCAGGTTCAGTTTTTGCAGGCTCATCTTGATTGTGAACTGGACGAGTTCCGTGCGATAGATGATATATCCACTTGCATGTTTCCACGATCCCGTCGGCTTCACTTTGGGACCAAGTTGGAGGTAATATGCTACCTGACGAGGGAAAATCGAAATGCAACCGAGCTTCTGTCTCTGAACCTGTACCAGTCTCGACTAATTTTCTCAAAGCTGAAGGGCGAAGCTGTCCTACATCGCTACATTCAATCAAGATATCAAATGCTTCCTCGGCCAGGCTACTTCGCTCTGGTGTTGGGCCCATGTATACGTTGTGTGAGATTTCCGATGTCCGAGTCATGTCCCACATCTCGCTCCGCTCTTCTTGAACGAAATCAAGGACTCTCCCAGTGGCGCGGCCATGAGAATCTATCGCCACGATGTTGCTCTCGTGTTTCTCGAAATCGGAATATGGACTGACACAAAAAAAGGTGTTGTACTCGACGACAGATGTACATTGTTCAAACTGTGATTGCCTTTGACGTGATTGGGCGGCTGCGACATCCCAGGCGACCTTCTTGCTTTCAGCCACATCCTCACCGTATATGATGACATCGGACACCAGAGCAGCCTTCGCTGTTTGTATCTGGAAGTTTCGCACGGAAAATCCCTCTTGTGGATCTGCGTCGACAAATTTGGGATATGGATCGGCTTGCATAAATTCGTCCGGAGACACCGCTCCTTTAAGTCGTGCCCTTGAAAGATCGCCATCAGCTTTAACAAGAAGAACCCCGCGTGTACCGACTGGTGGCTTTTCGGTAGCCCTTTCACAACCCATGAAGAATGCCCGTTGAACTTGGTTTTTGGGGTGCAAACCATGAAGCCAAGGAAACATCAAATCTGGAGAAGGTAATGGTTGTCGTGATGCAAATTCAAGAGCTGCGGCGACTTGTGATGAGCCTATCTCGAAAATGCATAGACTATCTTTCTGAACGCTAACGAAGTTGTCCGTGGGGAATAGAAGTGACCGTTGTGACAAAGACTCATGAACGAACGAGGGCGACGGTGGTGGAGTGTGGACAGCGTCGGACTTTGGTGGCTCGGTGGGACATACTGGAATATGTTTCTTCGGTAGCGAATCAGGACAGTTCTGGCTTTTGACTCCGCGATTGACATTCTTGAGCGAATGAGGGGGTGTCATGGGGGTTTCAACATCAGGATTGATGTTGTGGCTTAGAACTGGCCGAGGCAGAGCGAGTCTCGCCATGACAAGCGAGACCTATATCACCCAATGTATCCGTTGTATTGTGGCAGGACTTTGTTCGAGCTACTCCCGTCGAGGGTCGAGAGGAGGGACCTATTCCTGGTTAGGATAATGGCAAAAAAGTCGACGTCAGCGGTGTTGAACCCAGACGAACTGTGATGAAGTTAGCAAAACAACTGCGCGTAAACATGGCCCCTAGTATGTAGAGCATGTGATTTAGACAGTGTCCTCAAGCTAGGTCAAGAACACGAATTCAAGGCACGATATATATGATATGCGACATGAAAGAAGTAAGGAGACGCGCATGAGATCGATCGCCGTTTTTCAATGACCTCCAGAACTCTGATCAATCCCGAATACGGGCAGTCTAGTCGAGGATAACCACGCCAAATTAAAAGTAGACGTGACTTCTCCGCACGAGTAGATGGCGGCTACAAAACGAGCCAGCCCGAAGACTTGATCAATGCGGCTATAATACCCGTATCATCTGCATCCGCCACCTACATGGACTGCGATCATGGGATACTTGCGGGAGAATTTAGACTTACAAAACCATGAGGACTTAAATTGAATAGAATAGTAGGGAGAGGGGAGATAGGAGTTGGGAGTAGGACACCGGACATCACTGTCAGGTGATGTGGATGGCTGATGTGGATGGCTGATGGCTGATGGCTGATGGCGGACGGCAGCTGGTAGCTACATCGGGGCCTGTTGAGTGGGTGTTTGACCAGGAGGAAAAGTGGGGGCAAACTACTAGTATTTTAGCTGGACCTCGATCCACAGAGGAACAAAAGAAGAACAACAGACCTATCTACCCTTTTTGCACTATCTTTGTTGCTTGCGGTTACCTAGCTATCAGGGAATGATAGAAGAGGAAGATGATGATCATTCACACTAGCTAGTGGGGAACCCCCTATATATATATAGGTTATGTGTGTGACATCTGCCTATAACAAAAATATAATGCCTTTATTATTGTTAGTCCGGCTGGTATTATATGTAATAAAAAGGGGTGATAAAAAGAGTCTAATTTAGCTTGTCTATAAAGGTTCTAAGCTAGCTTAAAAGGTTAAAAAAGGTAGGAAAAGTAGTGGTATTATTAGCTTACTTTTCCCCTTAAGTATAGCTTTATATTTATAAAGATATACTTAATAAAAGCACTGCTTTTACTCTTATTAATTTACTTAAGCTATATTAAGATTCTTTTATAAAAGAGTAATTTTAATACTTATAAATTCTTTTTTTTTTAAAAAAAAGGAATTACTTAAAAAGTAGCTTAAAAAATAAATAAAATTTAAAGTATTTACTTTTATAAAAAAAACCTTTAATTAGTTAGCTTTATATTAAACTAATTCTAAGCTACTTTAATTATAAAAAATACTATATATATACTTAACCCTTTTAATTTTATTTATTAAGCTACTTTCTTTTTAATATATTCTTTTATTTATATTTTAGCTTTATTTATATTAATAAAGCTCTTAAAAGCCTTATTTAGTATTACCTTTATTATTAAGTTTATAATATTATTTTCTTTATTAATTTAATAAATTTCTATAATCTTTTACTACTTATATAACTACTAAAGAGCTATAATATTAATTATAAGCCTTTTTTTCTTTATTATATTTAACTTTATAAAATATTTATATAGTAAAAAAGAATTTATATAAATAATTATAAATATTTATAAAATTTATAACTTTTTAGTAATTATATTTAATATAGTGCTTACTATATAGGTAATATTAGCGCTTTATACTATTTTATATAGCTTTAATATAAAAGTATTTTTTATAACTCTCTTGCTTTTTATTAAGCTATATATAATAATATTCTTATAAAGCTTAAATTTAGTATTAATACTATTCTTTTTTTTATTACTAAGGATTATTATAA
>SRPV01000465.1:0-19129 GCA_018360135.1 Claviceps sorghi | reverse complement strand
GTGCATGCCACATGGGCGCCGTGTTTGTGCATGGCCACTACGCGCCGTTCCACGACGGCGAGCCCGCCGACGTCTACATCCCGGAGCAGACTCTTGCCAAAGCTCAACGCCGCCGACTCCTGTCACAGTCCTCGTCCTTTGCCCGCCCACAACTCGTGCAGGACAGGGTCTGCAACGCCCGGTAATACCTTGTCCAATATCATGGCGTGCATCTATGTATGCAGAACAAAGGCGTCATCATCGCACCGTTTCCTTCACCCGTCGTGACTTGGCGCTGGTTCTGAAGAGTCCTTGAACAAGACGGATAGCCCGGTCAAGCAGGCCACAAGCTGACTGGCTAGTCTCCCACTGGTCCAAAAACAAAACAAAACAAAACACTCGAGCAAGCCCGTAAGGCGTGATGGAAAACCTTCTTTCTGCGCTCATCGACATTTATCCCCGTCTTGGTGTTGCATCAGAGAATTTGGCTAGGCTGGACCGGGGGTAATGGTCTGACGCGTGGGGAAGCAGCATGTTCACGTAGCATGTCCGTGAAAGGCAGGGAGGGTGGTTTCGTGCTCGAGCCTATTCTCTCCCTTGCGTTTTTCTGGAGTACCCGTGTCTGTTGATCGGCGGGAAAGACGTGGTTGTTGCTTTTTTTTCTTCTAGACAAACGAGAATAAACAGACATGTGCTGAGTCTCGGACATGCGCTAACGCGTGCAAAGGGAGAGACGAGGCGCTCAGCCGAGTCCCGAGTATGGCCACTCGTCCATATGTGCCGCGGTATTTTTCTCTCTCCCCCGCCCCTCCCCCCCTCTCCCCTCTTCTTTCTTTTTTTTCTTTTGTTTCCCGACCAAGCTGGCAGGCGGCAAACAATGTCCCCCGTCCGGGACATGGTTGGTGGAATGACCATGGACGTCTCATTGGCCGTCGTGGAGACAATTTTAAGATGGCGCTGTCCGGGGTGAAAGGGGTGGCGGAGGGGCCTCGGGTCTGTTTGTGGCTCGTTCATGGGTTGCCGGTGGGAGAGCTGGCGACCCCTTCTTCTTCGTGCGATAACAGCAGAACATATCTGGACAGGCGGAGAGCGGAGATGACGTGGAGCGACGGAATGCAATCAACGACAGCATATCAACGTCTTGATGAGGGCCGAAGTCGTTGGGAATAAGTCGGCAGGGAAAAAAAGCATCAGACACCCACATGCACAAATGTATGCATTTGTATGTATGAACTATAGCTTGACCCAGATGTGCGGCGCAGAGGGAAGACGAAGAGGCAGGTACGACCTGTCAGGCTGATAGTGGCCCCGGGGTCCATCTCCCCTGGAGAGAATCTGAAACGGCGTACCAAGAACTTCGTTTGTAGTAGGGGTCTGTCGGACGAGCACAAGTACATTGTACGCCGCCAGTGAAGGTCGCTACTTGCCTCATGACGCGGAGGCCAGAAGGACCCACATCACCTGCCTGCGCTTGCCTGCACCTGCCTCCACTTGCCCCCACCTACCACGCTCTCAAGAACTGGCACGGGACTGGCGTAGCGTCCAATTTCTTCCCCTTCCCCTGAACGGGAGCCCCACGCATATCAATGGGCCAACGTCGTCGCCCCACCACTCGCCGTGGCCTGGATTTGATTTGTGGACATGCGGAGCAAAAGGCCTTGTGATGGCCCTGCTTTGCTTCTGCGCGGCTCTCAGTTGCCGCCTGCAACAAGCCGCCGGCTGATTGTACGGCACGCCCAAGCCCCTTTTCCCGTTCGCCTCTTTATTCTCATGCTTTTGCGTCTTGGCGTATTGCTCTTTTTTTTTTTTTTTTTTTTTTTTTGCTTTTTCTTTTTGTCTTTGTCCGGTGCCCCCTTCTTTTCTCCGCGTGTCTTGCAGGTTCCACCCGAAGGGTTCTCAAGATCCGACTTCTCATCCATCCTCGTCGGCCTTGCCAGATTCCATTCAGCTTTTTGCTCCCGACTCCGACCGTCCTGTTCTTGTCATGCAATTCTTCCTCTTCTCACTGTGACGGAAGCCGTTATCCTCTTTGCGAGTTGACCTCGGGAAAGACGATTATACTCAACCTACAGTCTGTCCATCATATTCATCATATTCATCATATTCATCATCAGCACCTGATATCGCGCCAACATATTCGAATGGCTCGTTGAGCGCTGCCACCTTTTTTCGGGCCCCTCACACGCTGCGCGCAATCTTGGACGACTTCCAACTGACTTCCAAAAGCCACCGACAATTGCCCATCTGCTTCCGCCCATCCCTCCTTGCCCACCATGGCTTCTTCGTTAGCTTCTCCTTCGTTTACCCGTCCACAGACTGGTGATCGCGATGGCCGGCCCAGTACGCGCGACCAGACCACCGGCGGCGATATGCCTATCCCCAGCCGCACTTCATCACTGCATTCTCGCATCACACAGCCAATTCCCTCGACATTGAGTGCCAAACCTCAGCAGCGAACCCCCAAGACTCTGACACATGCCTACATGGTGTGCGGCGTTGGCCGAGAGCCGTCACAATGGGTCAAGGCACCTGCTCCTGCGCAGGGCAAGATTAGCCACATGAAGGGAGCCGTTGGTCAATTCTGGCTTCCCGAGATTCTGGGCAGCAGCCCTCGCCTGGAGCAGGACAATGAGATTGCTCGCGCCATGCATTCCGCCATGAGAGTAAGTAGCATTGGCAACAAGTCCGCCAACACGTCTTTTTCACGGAAAGCATTCTTCATGGAAAGATGTAGAACAGAAGGGGAAACCGCACGAACTATACTAACGTGGAAAAACCACTAGGCATGCTTCCCGCACGACGTCGAGATTTGCACGGGAAGGAGTCAACCTCACTGCGTTCACCACGCCTTTGTCCTCCAACAAGATTCTTCCCATACCTTGTATGGCATATGTCTTCGAGTTTGGTCCCGAGCTGACGAAAAGAGGGCCGAGACCATTCGTGACCTGCGCAAGAGGACCGAATCTGACTTTTACGATAACCCGGATGAGACCTACTGGATTCCTTACTGCCTGTCTTTTCTGTCCAGGTATCCTCTGTACGACCTCCTTGGCGATTATCTGCGGGGCATGTGGATTCATTGGAACAAGGCAACCAACCTGTTCCATGCCGAGGAAGTGTCGCGCATTTTGAGCTTCCCGGCTCCGAGGCTGAACGATCTCGTTCGCATCGACATGAAGGACTATGCGCTCTGTTATCAATTCCCTTCTTCCCCCACTGGCTTCCAGAACTTCTCCATGTGGCCGCTTTTCAATTGCTTGTCCATTCCCAACATTGTGGGCGTCATTGAGGCCGCCGTCTCACCCACCCGGCGCATCATCTTTGTCAGTCACTATCCGGCCATGCTCACGGTCGCGGCTGAAACCGTCCGATATAGCGTCCGCGTCTATGAATGGAGTGGTCTCTACGTCCCAGTCGTTCACGCCCGTCACGCACACGAGCTTGTGCAAGAGCCTGGTCCTTATATCCTCGGCATCACTGCCGAGTGTCGATCCCTCTTTACCGCGCCCACCGATGCTCTGGTCGTCGATCTCGACCGCAACTTTGTCCTCACCTCGAGCCCACCCACCGCTCTCACTCCGAGCCAGCGCAACAAGTTCGTGACGCGTTTGGCCCAGTCTCTGAACGGAGATGTCGTTCCCGCGGGAGTACCGCAGCATCTTCGTTCGGCCTATGGTGGTGGCAAGCTGGTGCCGGCTGGCCAGATTATTGTCATGCGCGGCGAGGTTGAGTCTATTCAGGATCCGGAATGGTGGAACCAGGATGCCGTCATGACCGTTATGGACCATGTTTGCGAAAAGATGGGCCGCAACTCGGGCATCAAGGCCGTGTTTGGTGGTTCTGTCAAGAAGCCTCTCGTGACCAAGGTCTCGATGCGACACTTGAACGAGATTGTTCGCGAGAGAAACCAGTACTCGCGTGATGCCCTTGAGGCCTGGCAGGACTTCATCAATCTCAAAGGTCGCATGGATACCGAGCTCAATAAGGTGAACAAGCGCAACAATTACCTGGTTGAAGAGTTGGAGAGCTGGAAGCAGCAGTTCCTCAAGTTCCAGGCTTTCGCCGAGCAGCTCACCAAGGAGACTTCCGATCTGAAGGTCAAAATCGAAACCCACAAGCGAGAGAATCGCCGCCTGGCCGGTCTCCTCGACCAGCAAAAGGACGACCATGCCCGCATATCGGTCCGTCTGACTGGCACGGAGAAGCAGCGAGACGATGCCCTCGAGGCCCTCATCCTCCAGCAGGAGATTGCCGAGGAACTGGAGCGCGAGAGACAGAAGAACAAGAAGGAGCTTGCCCAGCTCAGCCACACCAACGTAACTCTTGTTCGCCAGCGTGACGAAGCTCGTCGTGTGGTGATGCATTTGCAGAGCCTGATTGGCGGCCAGAGTCATCACATGGAGCATCTCATTCGATCCCTCGGCAAACCCGACGAGCTGATGGCTGGAATGGAGGCTGGCTATGACAGCGATGAGCAGGACAACTCGGATGCTGCTTCCGGAGACGGCAGCTGCAGTCCGACCAAGTCCCCGCTCAGCAGCAGCAGCATCAGCAGCAAGCGAATCTCTGCAGCCGGCTTCGCCGATGTGGCGGATCGTCATCTCAAGGACAAGACGGACGCCATTGCGCACATTGTGCGCAACATTGCGGACCAGTGCCAGGCTGCGGTCGAGAGCCTGCAGCTGGCACACGACGCGGAATACAAGACCAGGTCGAACAGACGCCACAGCGGCCTTTCGGCGACGCCCAGCGACGACGGCAACGACGATCGCTCCGTAGCCACATCTGACAATGGCGAGGAGAGACGGCTCCCACCGGGACGCTCCTCGAGCATTCCACCCACACCCGACTTGATCCCCAACCGCAGCAGCACGGCCATGTCGTTTGCATCAGCCACGACGACGCCCGAGCGTAGCAGTCAACAATACCATGTGAGGGATGAGATCCCCACCAAGATAGTTGAGGACGACGAGGGAGATTTTGAGGAGAATTCTAGCGAGCCCGGGCTAGGGTCCAACGACCACGTTGTCGTTACCAAGCACAGCCACTCTCTTCTCCATCGCCCGTCTGGCGCACGTATCAGCGCTTTTGGGGGTAGTCGATGAATGTGTTGTGGAGCGAACCAGACGAGAGACTTGATGTGCGAACGTCGCGTCCAGAACTTCTCCTTTCTTTCTTTCTTTCTTTTTTCCCCCTTTTCTTCTGTTTAAGATTTTTATGTGTAAGAGCTCAGTCCTTTGGGACAATCAAGGAGGGAGTCCGGACGCCCATCGAGTGGCCATCATTTGTTCTTCCATTGGCCAACAAGAGTTGAAGAGCGAGTTGGTTCATCAATTTTTTGTTCTTGCTCTCCTTTATCTCTCCTTTATCTCTCTCTCTCTCTTTTTTCTTTTCTTGTTCGGCCTTAGCTCTACGGAACTATCTGCTGCCCTGGACGACGACGGCTCTGGCTATATGGTGCTGATACGGGCTTGTTGTCGTCCTGGCTTGCAGCCTGCTGTATTTAGTATACTCAGAGTGGCCGCATTCGGCGGCTCGAACCGACCATTCCACCGTTTGGAAACTATTTCTATGTGTACCTATTCCATCTATAAGACGAAGGTTTTTGATAGTCTACCATTCAGGGGCTTTGCTTGGCGTTTTTGCACAATGATCTATGGAGCTGTCGCATTTTTGCTTGCCAAACGGTGCCAACGGGGAGCATGAACAGTGCATGCACAGTGCATG
The DNA here is from genome assembly GCA_018360135.1 of Claviceps sorghi. Lineage (NCBI taxonomy): Eukaryota > Fungi > Ascomycota > Sordariomycetes > Hypocreales > Clavicipitaceae > Claviceps > Claviceps sorghi. The sequence continues at coordinate 13,423 of SRPV01000465.1, read as the reverse complement.
GACAGTGCACGGGCGGTTGCATCCACTGTCATGCATTGTTTAACCGCTGGTCTCCACTAGCGGAAAAGGCCTTTTTTTTTTTAAAAAAAAAAAAAAAAGGCAGTCTAAGTCTGGTCGGCAAGTGACGTCGCGTCGTGCGCGGGTGCCCCCAGTCGAGCTTCACTTTTTCTTCTTCTTCTTCTTTTTTTCCCTCGTCGTGACCATCACGATTTCGCATCCTCAACTTGCTATCCTGCCATTTGTGCGGCTGTCTCTCTTCTCTCTCTTCATACACACGCACACGCACACGCACACGCACACGCAAAAATGCCAGACCCCCTCCTCACCTCCCTCTGCTCAATATGCCACGTCTCGGCCCCGAAATACAAATGCCCCCGATGCGGCGCCCAAACGTGCTCCCTCCCCTGCAACAAGAAACACAAGGCGTGGTCGGAATGCAACGGCCGCCGCGACCCGACGACGTACGTGCCGCCGTCGAGGCTCCGCACCGCGGCCGGCGTTGACCACGACTACAACTTCCTCCACGGGATGGAGGTGTCGATGGAGCGGTCGGAGAAGCGGCTCGTGGAGGAAAAGGGCCTGGTGCGGCCGGAGGAGCTGCGGCCGCTGACGGTGCAGCAGATCCGGTGGAGGACGGGACGGGATGGGCAGAGGCGCAAAGTGCTGGTGACGCAGGCGCTGAGGGAGGTCAAGGGGAGGAAGCTGGAGAGGGGGTTGGCGCAGCGGCTGGGACGGCTGAATGTGCAGATGGAGTTTGTGCCGTCGGGGATGGCGCGGCAGAGGGAGAACCTTACGACGTTGAATCGGAGGACGGGGAGGGTCAACTGGCAGGTGGAGTGGCTGGTGTTTCTGGGGCGGGAGACGAGGAGGATGGGGGACGTCGATGAGGGTCGTCGGCGGCAGCAGCAGGGCCAAGGAGACACGGCGGTGACGAGGGTTCTGGCCAAGGTCATGGACAATGTCCCGCTGTTCGAGGCTTACCAGGCCGTGCTGCTGGAAGACGGGACGGGCGGGCATCCGGGGAACAGACCGACGACGACGACGACGACGACGAACGCGACCGCAAGAAGCAGCAGCAGCAGCACGAGGCTTGTCGAACCGCAACAGTCCTGGGGCACGGGACGTTCGAGATGGAACCAGGCACTAGACTGCATCCAGGATGCCACGAAGGCGACATGGTGGGCTTTTACGGGCGCACATACGACCGAGTGGCCCGCGCAGAGGGAGGCCGTCCAAAGAAGCCAGCATCAATTCTACCTTGCCGTCCAGGGCGGCCCGGTACGATGCGACGCGGACGTGCCCGTCACGGCGCTCGACCCGGGCGACTGTCTCTGCGACATCCTCTCCAACACGCGCGTGCTCGAGTTCCCGTCCATCTACGTGCTGCCTGCCGGCGCGGTGCTGCCGGCGGGATATGTGCTCGCGCCCAAGCAGACGATTGCCGCGCCGGCGACGACGCGTCTGAAGCGCAAGGACGGAGCCGCCGACCACGACGCCCCGCTTCTGGGCAAACGAAGAAGGCCGGGGATCGAGGAGGGAGAGGCAGACAGCGAAGGCGACGAGGGGCCGGACGCGGAGGATGATGCGGTCAGGCGGCATGAGGGGTTGGAGGCCGGGGAGATCTTGGCGGAGCAGATTCTGGACGAGTCGGACGACGACGACGACACGAGCAGCTCTGGGTCGGATAGTGATGAAGGGGCGTGGGCGTGATTTACGTGGTGTGCTGTCGGTCAATGGGCTGGTGCTCGGTGGAATTGCATGTTGGCGTGTGGTATTCTATCTTTCTGGTTGTGCCTGTGTCGTGATGATGGGGCTTTGATAGACGGTCGGAGGTGCGCACGATGTGTTGGGACGGGAAAGTGGGTTGAAGCTATTCCGACGTTTTACCGTTTTACACCAAGTGTACAGTCTGCTGTTTCACACGTAAATTCTGATAATTCATCCTGCCCTGTCTTTGTTCTAGAGGAGGAGGGTTAGGCAATGGCTAAAACCTTGCTACAGTATCCCTTTGGTGTGTAGAAGGCTATAGTTGTATATTCCTTACGTTTCTTCAATAGCTTGTGAGATGAGAGTAAGGAATCTTGACGTACTTACTTCATCGCTTTTTCTTTTGAGAAATGACATAGGGCTTCGTAGCCTGGAGCTTCTATTAGTTGATTTATATAGTTGTTTTTAACAAATGATAAAGCGTGTCAATTCTGCGCACCAAAGGCATCTGGCCAAATGTTCGGCTTTCCCTGAACCCACGGCACTAATGTGGAGCAGGGGGCCCGGCGCCCCACTCTACAGTCTGGCCAGTGGTCTGCCAGTTCTGCCAGTCTCAAGTCTGCGGGGCGGACGGGACCGCCTGGCAGCTGCGAGGCGAGCCATCTTGACGACATGGCAGCATCGCATCACATTCATTCTCGTCCATGCCCATGACGTGCGGATACCACGACACATCTCCGCGTCTGCCACCTCGACAAGTCTGCCACGGCTGGACAAGGGCGGTCTTTTACCATGCGTGATTGATTCGCCTCGGCTGATTCCCCTCGTCACGAGTCACGGGCCTTTTCCGACGCAAAAAGAGAAGAAGAAGGAGAAGGAGAAGGAGAAGGAGAAAAAGAAGAAAGGAAAAAGAAGAAAGGAAAAAGAAGAAAGGAAAAAGAAGAAAGGAAAAAGAAGAAAGGAAAAAGAAGAAAGGAAAAAGAGGAAAGGAAAAAGAGAAAAGGAAAAAGAAGAAAGGAAAAAGAGGAAAGGAAAAAGAGGAAAGGAAAAAGAAGAAAGGAAAAGGAAGAAAAGAAAAAGAAAACGGCCATGGACGATGGACCCGTGCCCAAGCTGGCCGAGCTGCTCAAACACCCCGATGACCTCGACAAGATCCCCGCCCTCCGGCAGGAGTGCGCGCGCAAGAAGAGCATCATCGACGGCCAGCTCCGCAACGGCCTGCGCGAGCAGCTCGAGACGACGCAGTCGGGCATGACGGGCCTCAGCGACGGGCAGAAGACGGTGCAGCTCATCAAGGAGGAGATGATGAAGATTGACCGGCTCTGCTCCGAGTCGCAGACCATGATCAGCGACTTTGCCAGCATCAACCTCGTGTCGCAGGCGCACCGCAACTTCGTGGCGGTCGAGACGATGCGGCGCGACCTCGAGACGTTCGACGAGCGCCTGACGCGGGTCGAGAGCATGCTGCGCGAGGACGACGAGGACCAGGAGAACATGCCCAACCTGCTGCCGTGCCACTACGAGCTCACGCAGCTGCGCAACATCCGCGACGACGCCATGGAGCAGATCCAGCGGGCCGGCGACGCCGGGCTCGAGTCGACGCTCGAGGACTACTTTGCGCGCCTCGACGACACCATCGACTGGTTCGACGAGCACGTGGGCCTGCTGGCCATGAACCTCATCAGCCTCGTCGTCAACGACAACAACGGGCTGGTGGTGCGCTTCGCCGTCGTCATGGAGGCCGAGGAGAAGAGCGACGAGCGCGTGGCGGCGCTGCAGGAGGCGCTCCGCGACCACGAGGAGCTGGCGGCGCGCTTCCAGAGCATCACCAACGGCGCCAAGAAGGTGCGCGGCTACAAGGACAAGTTCCTGCAGGCCATCCGGCTCAGCGCCGAGCAGCAGTTCGAGGCCAGCCGCGACGAGTTCCTCGACGACGCCAGCAAGCTCGACCGCATCATGAAGTGGTACTTCAACGACCTCAACGCCGTGCGCGTCGGCATGGTGCCGCTGACGCCGCGCAAGTGGAACATTGGCAAGACGTACGCCGACATCTACCACGGCCTCATGCACGACTTCCTCGTCGCCATGGTCGACGACCCGCGCGCCAGCTCGGCCCACACGCTCGAGATCATCGCCTTCCCCGACAAGTACTACAAGAAGATGGCCAAGATGGGCTACCGCCAGGAGGACCTGGCGCCGCACGTCATCGACAACCGCGAGGCCGAGCTGGTGCGCGACTTCCGCCAGCTCATCATCAAGTTCCTCGACGAGTGGATCGACCGCATCTTTGCCCAGGAGCGGCGCGACTTTGCCGAGCGCAACACCGAGGGCTCCAACCTCGACCAGGACGAGTACGGCTACTTCCGCACCCGCAACCTCGTCGCGCTCTGGCGCATGCTGCGCGAGCAGGTCGACGCGGGGGCCACGTCGCGGCGGTCCGACGTGGTCGAGGGCGTCATCGACGCCATGTTCACGCGCCTGCGCGCGCGTCAGCAGGCCTGGCAGCGCATGCTCGAGGACGAGGCCCTGCGCTACGAGACGGGCCAGGTGCCCGACCTCGACGGCTTCCAGGCCCTGCAGGACTGGCTCGTCGCCACGGCCAATGACCAGATTGCCTGCATCGACGACCACGAGGCCGACCCGGACCCCGCCGACCCGGACCCCGCCGACCCGGACCCCGCCGACCCCGCCGACCCGGCCTCGGCCCCGGCCCCGGCCCCGGCCCGCCTCGGCTACCTCTCGTCCTTCCGCGCCAAGATGGCCCCCGCCGTCACGCCCGCCTACCTCGACCGCGCCGACCAGGAGATGCACGCCCTCCGCGACGGCTACGTCGACTTCTCCACCTGGTGCATCACCAAGTTCGCCCACCTCATCTTCGTCGTCGACTTCCACGCCGTCATGCCCGACTTCTTCACCCCGCGCTGGTACACCGCCACGGCCATGAAGCAAATGGTCGTCACGTTTGACGAGTACCTCCACGACTACCGCCAGGTCCTCCACCACTCCCTCGTCGACATCTTCACCGAGATCTTCGCCGACGAGCTCCTCACCCGCTACCTCGGCAGCGTGCGCAACCGCGGCGCCCGCTTCCGCCGCACCGACCCCTTCCGCGACAAGCTCTTCAACGACATCGCCACCGCCTTTGACTACTTCTCCGGCCTGCCCAACCCGGACGTCGCCCTGTCCATCAAGAACACGTGGCGCGTCACCGAGCCGTTCCTCGCCCTGCTGACCTGCGACCGCGAGGCCGTCCCCGATGAGTTTGCCGCCTTCAAGGCTGCCTACTGGGATCTGCAGCTGGGGTGGGTCGAGGCCGTGCTGCGCTCCCGCGACGACTTTGACAGGGGCATGCTGAGTGCCGTCAAGGCGAGGGCCGGGCAGATGGACGTCGCGCGGGGGGCGGAGACCATCATGGGCAAGGTAAAGTGAGCGTGGGGAAAGAAGAAAAGGAAGCGTGAAACCGCCCCGATACGATACGAAACCCATTCGGGCCCGTTCATCACCCGAGAGATGGTCATGTTTTGTTTTCAATGGCTGGGAATCAGCCGAAGGGGTCTAGCCGGCTTTATGCATCTACCATGGGAATATGTGTAAGAGACGTTGCGAGTCACCCTGCTGCGGTGCGTCTTGTAGCTTTGTAACATTATCAGGGGCGTAGATTGTACACGTGCCCTCGGAACACAATCCACAGGGCTGCGTCAAGCATCTTCACACGTCGTGACCACTTGACCGGCGCTTCGCAGACAAAATAAAGAAACAAAAGAAACAAAAGAAACAGGACGAGGGAATGGACTGTATGCCGTGACGACCAAATGGCAATCAAACTTGGAGACACATGGTTCGGAACAGGACAAAGGAAAGAACAGAAAGAGCAGTGTCCTCCATGAGGCGGGACGTCTTGTGACGGGCACCGACAAAACAAAACAAAACAAACACCGAAAAAAATAAACAAATAAGTAAAATAAAATAAAATAGTAGCCGCTGACCCTGACCACACCTTCTTGCTTCTCCTCGCTTCTCATCCTGCTTCTATGCCGCGGCCACTCGTTCGCCTACGACTTGCTCGCGAGATAGTTGGCGGCCTGGTGGCTTTGTCAGTACTTTGGAGCCGTGCATCTTGAACCAAGAACGAGATGATCATGAAATACCTTTTCTAGATTATAGTCGTACTTTTCCAGCGCAGCAACCGCGTCGCCCCGCGTGTATCCCATGCTCGTCAAGCTCTTGAGAATCGGATCGTCGTGCTCGCCCTTTTCCGTCAGAGCTCGACCCGGTGGTGGCGGCCGGTCCGAACCCATTCTGTCGCCGCCGCCCTCGGCCGCCCCGGGCGCAGCCGAATTCGTGGGCTCGTCTAGACCGGCAAAGATTGCGTCCCAGTCGTGAGACTCGGCTGGCTTGGGCTGCGAAGAGCCTCCCACTGCCGAGCCGGAAGACACAAAGTCAAAGGTGCTCTCGTTGCCAAACGCCGTCGACTCACTCTTGGCCTGGCTGGCCGGCGGGCTGCTGTCAAACACGGGGTTGAAGTCGTCCCGCGAGATGTTGGCAAAGTCGTCGTCCGCAGACCCTTCCTTGGCATCTTCGAGTCCCTCAAAGTCATCGTCCAGGTCATCAAATACCCCCTTGCCTGAAGCAGTTGCTGCACCCGCCGCCGCTGCCGCTGCTGCTGAAGAGGTTGCCGAGGAAGAGGAAGAAGGAGGAGGAGGACCAGCCTCTGCGGCACCAAAAATCTCATCGGCCGTCAGAGTTTTTGACTGCGAATTGCCATTCGCTACTGCCGTGGCAGGCGACGAAGCTTCAAACGAGGAACTGAGACAATGGTTGCTTGTTAGGATAAAAGCAGTCTTTGTAAGCGGCATCACTTTGCCCGACTTTTTGACCAGTCATCATCGTACTCACCTCGTACTCGGCTCCTCGACGGGCTCTTTGGAAGGCACTGCTGGTGGAATGGCTGCTGCTGCTGCTGCTGCTTCGGGCGCTGGGTGGTTAATGTCTTGCGTTGCGTCATTCTTGGTTGGCGGCGGCGGCGGCGGCGAGGCCGGTGCAAAATCATCGTCAAACCCGCCATGCTCGCTATCCGAGTCGGAACCATCACGCTCCAGCTCAGAGATGGGGGGGAACTCGACGTTGAAAGCATCCGCGGTCCTGTCCTTGGCCCCGTTCGAGTCGGTCGTTGCCGGCTCCCCCTTGCTCCCAGAGCTAAAGGCGGCAAAGGCATTGTCAAAATCGGCCTTGGCCTTGGCTTGATCGGCGCTGCTGAATGGATCAGCGTCGCCGTTCGCTGCCAAGGAGGTGCCGGCGTCATCTTTTCCAGCCTCCAAGACAGCATCGACCACGGAAACGGCGGCGGAGCCCTCGTTCTCGTCCCCGCCCTCGCCATTCAATTCCCTCGAGCCGTCAGCTGGCCTCTCCTCGGCTCTCGATGCGGGGGGCGAGACTTGGCGAGAGGAGGAAAGTGACGCCGGCTTGTCGGGAAACGGTAGGAGGCTGGAGCTGATTTGCCTGGACGCGGGCGGCGCGGGAGGCTCCACGTTGGCCGTGCGGCTCAAGCTGGGGCTGCTGGTTCCATGATGCGAAAAGGACCCAGCACTAGCTGCTGATGTGCCGGTGTGCTGCCGTTGCTGAAAAGCCGCCATCTGAAGAGGTTGAGCTGGAGGTGGAGTGCTCCTGTTGTTTGTGTTGTTGTTGTCATGATTGTCGTTGGTGCTGGTGTTTGATGGTCCAAATACATCTTCAAACGACTTGTCAGCATACGATCTGGCAGACGGCGATGCGAATGCGCCCATGATATCGGTGCTCGCCGTGCGCTTGAAAAAGGGGTTGTTAGCACTCGACGTAGACAGGGCCGGGCTGGCAACCGGGCCAGGCCCAAAGGCGGACGAGCCACTGTCCATTTGTTGTCGTGGCACGTCCTCTGCACCACCGCCAGCCTTGGTCAGTTCTTCAGCCTCGGCCTTGAGCTTGTCTCTTTCTCCCTCGCTCGTGACCAGTTGTTTCTTGTTGATGGCAACGAGACCCTTTTGCTGGCGGCCTTCTGCTTTGAGCTTTTCAATCTGAGGCTTGAGCTGGGCAATCTCTCCACTCACAACCCGGATGCGCTCTCTCAGGCCTGCATTCTCCTGCCGATCCGCCTGCAGAGCCGTCGCGAGTTGCTGGTGCTGAGCCTGCACATCCCTCAGGTTGCCCTCGAGGGTCATGCAGTCGGACTGCAATTTCTGCGTTTCTGACCTCGATTTCCGCAGCTGCTCCTCGAGAGACCGACTGTCTTCCGCTTCCTTCTCATACAGGGCGCGAAGCTGTGTAAGCCGTTGCTCGAAATTCTGCTTTTGCGAGTTGGTTTGACCGAGTTCGGCTTGCGTTGTCGTACGCTTATTCTGCACATCCTGCATCTGCTTTGACAGGGTTCCAATTTGACTCGACAGATTGGCCAATTCCGTTGTTTCGACCGAAATCTTCTTGCTGGCCTCGGCATCATGGTCGTCCAACAAGTCTTCTGGCTGCTGAGGTACGTCATTGCCGGATGGCCCCAGTCCCGGCACCGTCAATCCTCGGCCAAAAGACGACGAGGGAACAAAAGGCTTGAACGTGTTGCTCCCCGTAGCCGTCGACCGGAGAGGGGGAGGTGATGACGGCGACAACATAGTGGAGCCGCCCGCGAAGGGATCGTTGGCATTGGATCCTCCGGTAGACATGATGGTCTGTAGTGGCGCGGGCGTGGGCGCGGTGGCGGGCATCGCAGGAGCTGGAGTCGACTCAAGCCCGAACAGATCATCGAGCGCTGACGTAGGCTGGGCGAGCTGCGGCGGCGGCAGTGGCACTGACCGCCCGGAGCCGGAGGGCGGAGGGGGAGGGAAAGCAGGATGCGGCTGCTGTCGTTGAGACCGTACGCTCGGGGGCAAAAGATTTAGGGGCAAGGTGGTGGGAAGCGGGCCTCCGCTGCCGCTCCTTTGCTGGCGGATGAGATACATGGCAACAGCAAAGCCTTCCCGAGTTAGCTGGCCTTGGCTGTTAAAGTCGGCAAGATCCCAGATCTGAGCCAGGACATCCTCGGACAGGTTGGATTGACTGAAGAATGGGACGGCCTCTTCTCCTGTGATGAAGCCTTTGTTCGTCTTGTCAATGGTGACGTAGATCTGGTCGAACTTGGCCTTGTCTGCGGGCGAAACAGCCCAGTCATGCCCGGCGCCTTGAGAAGCAGGACGGCCGGAGAGCGGACTGCCTGTCCGCATCTGGGCCTGGCCACTCAGCTGTCTCGGTATAGCACCAGCTGGCCCCGTGTGACTTGGCGTCTGGCGAGGTGCCGCTCCTCTGTTGGTTGCGGATTCGTATAGACCGGCGGGTAGAACGGTAGGAAGCGAGCGGAGAGCACCCGTCTTGATCGAAGTGAGCAGATGCATGGCAATCACAAACTCGGGAAGAACGAGGGCACCGCGCAGCTCGGTATCCGCCAATGCCCAGATGGTCCCGAGGATTTCATTAGACAGGCCGGATTTGTCAAAGATGTTGCGAGCCTGTTCGCCGGGGAGCTTATTGCCCTGCAGCGGCTGTCGTTCGAACAGGCTGGTGTACTGCGCTACCTTGTCCGGTGTCAAGGGCGGGATTCTGGCGGCACCACCAGTGCTCTGCGCTTGCAGAGACGCCACTGGACTGCCAGTCATGGGCGAGCCGAGCGAGGAGGGAGGCGGCCAGATGCCATCGAAACGGGGAATCGGTCCCTGCTGAAGGGCAATTTCAGGCGTAGGCTCGCGTCCGGCCTGAGCATGACCAATCAGGCGCAGGACAAGGCCAAAGCCTGCTGGCGTGAGGAACCCGCGGTTTTCCTTGTCTGCGATTTGCCATATCTGCGAATAGCATCGTTAGTCGGAACGTCGGTCGTCGGACGAGGCCAGCCAATGCCAAGGACAGAACAACCAACCTCTCCCAGGATGCGAGAATCCAGCCTGGTCTTTTCGAAGAACTTGACGGCCACATCACCAGTGACGACGCCGACGCTTTCGGTGTCGGCTTGGCGAAACAGTTGGCCGTAGACTCGTTTCTCCTCGGGACTAAGGTTCAGGTTCGGAGGCGCAGCTGCGAGACGCGACGGACAGGTTAGCTGAGCGAAACGCGGCACTCGAAAAATAAAGGGGAAGCCAAGGGAAAAAAAAACGGCTTTCAGAAGAAAAGACGATAGACCAAAAAAAAAAAACAACACACACCAGAGTCAGCGCCGACGTCTGCAGACATTGCGTTGCATAGAAGGAGCTCCGAGCGGCGGTAAGGAGCTGTGGGCGAGTTGTTGTCACTGCAGAGGGTTGGTCGGCAGGGCAAAATGGCTGGCTCGAACTGGCTCGAGCTGGCAACAAAATTGGGTTGAGGCAGAATCAATGGATAGCAGCATTCAAATGGCTGGCAAGGAAGCCGGGAGGCGGAAGAAGCAGGAAGGTCGGCACTCGAGAAGTCGGGTTGCCATTGGGAGTTGGTGATCGATCAGCCGGGGGGCGCTGGAGTGCTGTGATTCGGTGGTTGTCATTGACGGTTGGTGCGAGAGACGGGCTGGCGGCTGCACCGGCCTGGAGAGGCGTGGCTGGTGGCTGGTGGCTGGTGGCTGATGGCTGGTGCCGCTTCATCTGACAAATGTCGCCATCGCGCACCGGCGTCGGAGTCTGGCCGGTCTTCGTTGTCTGGTCCGATGGTAGTCCGATGGTAGTCCGATGGTATCAAATTCTTCTTCACCTCGCCTCGCCTGTCTCTGCTCTATGCGACGTTACTCAGTCCGGCGTGATTTCAATTCCACATCCAGGCCGTCCACCGACTCTCGAGGCCCGTCCATCTGGCGTCAGCCGCTAAAACCGCATCATTGATTCCTCTCATCGGCCGATTTGTCACCACTACAACAACTGACAACGAGAAAATCACGGACCCAGAAATAAGAGACGTCATCTGCAAGTGGTTCGCAACCCCACATCTTCCACCCATATCATATACATACATACTTGATGTATGTATGTATGTACATATATCCTCACAAGGGAGATTCAAACCTTTCCTCCTACCAGGTTCCATTTCACGCCCATAATCAGTACGGGAAATAGAAAGACGGCGGAGCAGACACGGAACATCTATTGAGTCAGCTTGGAATTCCCTCTCGTCCCCTCGTCCCCTCTTCCCTTTTAAATACCCCTGCCCTCCATCCCCCATTCCATGCAACCATTCAGTCTCTTGTCCCGCACTTCGTCAAGAGCTGCCCCGCTTCGCATAGCTTCGTTGTCGCGTCATCTTTCCACCACATCCAGAACGATGGCCCCCATAACCAAAGAAATCGATTACCTCGTGCTTGGGGGCGGTAGTGGTGGGCTCGGTTCGGCCCGCATGGCCAGCTCCAAGTTTGGCGCAAAGACACTCATCGTCGAAGCCTCCCGCCTGGGAGGCACCTGTGTGAACGTCGGGTATGTAACATGTCTTTTTGTTCTTCTCGTCGAGAAGGCCTGCTCTGCAAGGGTAGGGGAAATGGGAAATACCTTCTTTTTCAGTTGCTGTTTTTTTTTATCCTTCGTTCGCTGATGGAATGCAAAAGTTGCGTCCCAAAAAAGGTTACCTACAACGCCGCCGCCATCGCTGAGACCATACACGATGCCAAAGCCTACGGGTTCTCCGTCGAGCACACCGCCCCCTTCGACTGGACAACCTTCAAGAAGAAGCGCGACGCCTACATCCAACGTCTGAACGGAATATACGAGCGAAACCTAGGCAACGACAAGGTGGAATATCTGCACGGCTGGGGTCGTCTCGTCTCCAAGAACCAGGTCGAAGTGACGCAGGATGACGGATCCAAGGTGTTGGTCAACGCCAAGAAGATCCTCCTTGCGGTCGGGGGACGCCCGAGCTCTCCTCCGTCGATCCCCGGTGCCGAGCTGGGCGTGAACAGCGATGGCTTCTTCGACATTGACAAGCAGCCCAAGAAGGTAGCCATTGTCGGCGCCGGCTACATTGCCGTCGAGTTTGCCGGCATGTTCAACGCTCTCGGCACCGAGACGCACCTCTTCATTCGGCACAAGACGTTCCTGCGCAACTTTGACCCCATGATCCAGGAGACGGTGACCAAGGAGTACGAGCGCCTCGGCGTCCGCGTGCACAAGGAGTCCCAGGCATCCAAGATTGACAAGGGCGCCGACGGCAAGCTCACCGTCACATACAAGGATGCGCAGGGCAACGAGAGCTCCATCTCCGACGTCGACCACCTCATCTGGGCGGTGGGACGCGTTCCCGAGACGGACAAGATTGGCCTCAAGGAGCTCGGCGTCAAGCTGAGCGAAAAGGGCCATGTGGTTGTCGACGAATACCAAAACAGCAGCGTGGATGGCATCTACGCTCTTGGCGACGTGACGGGCCAGGTCGAACTCACGCCCGTCGCCATTGCCGCGGGTCGCAAGCTCGCCCACCGCCTGTTCGGGCCGGCCGAGTTTTCCGCGCTCAAGCTCGACTACCAAAACATACCCTCGGTGGTCTTCTCTCACCCCGAGGTCGGCAGCATCGGACTCACGGAGCCGCAGGCTATTGAAAAGTACGGCAAGGACAACATCAAGGTGTACAAGACCAGCTTCACGGCCATGTACTACGCCATGATGGAACCCGAGCAAAAGGGACCGACCAGCTACAAGCTGATTGTGACTGGACCCGAGGAAAAGATTGTAGGGCTGCACATCATGGGCCTGGGCAGCGGCGAGATGCTGCAAGGGTTTGGTGTGGCCATCAAAATGGGGGCCACCAAGGCGGATTTCGACAGTTGTGTGGCCATTCATCCTACCAGCGCGGAGGAGCTGGTCACTCTAAAGTAGACGGTCATGGATTTTTTAAATGAAGAAGGAGAAGAAGGAGAAGACGACGACGACGAATAGAAAAAACAGCAGTATGATTAGTAAAGCGTTTGCATGTACAACGTAAACTGCATATTTGTGTCTGTATAGTTTGTGTCTGCGTAGTTGTGTCTATATAGTTATATCTGTATAGTTATATCTGTATAGTTATATCTGTATAGTTATATCTATATAGTTATATCTATATAGTTATATCTGCATATTTATGTCTGTATAGTTATGTCTGTATAGTTATATCTGCATATTTATATCTGTATAGCTGTGTCTGTATAGCTGTGTCTATATTTGTGTCCGTAACTTGTGCATCACGGGAAAGCACCATGTAGCCAAACCTTGGGTTCCCATCCATAAATGCCTCGCCAAGGACACCACGCTCTGGACAAAGGAGACGACAAGCTCCACCAGACACGCCTCGACGCAAGCGCCCATCGAAACACGTGCTCCGGTCCGTGGTCCCGGAAGAGGAAACGGCAAAAACCCGCCAAAGCCCGCCATATTTCGGAGCCGGCGCCACGTGACGCCGACGGCGCATGAACGACGCCCGCGGAGCCCTGTGCAGGGCAAACAGCAACGCCGGCGTGGAGAAAAGTGCCCCCTTTCCGAAAACAGACGCCCGGAAGCGCAGGGCCACGAAAGGCAGAGAAACGAGACAAAGGCGGAGGGGCGAGCAGGAAGAGCCGGCTAGATGCGCAGGGCGGGTTGGAACGGGATGTTGATCGAGGCTCCCCTGAGACAACAACTCAGTCGGCGGGATCGGCCAATCACCGGGCGGCGGCAATGACCCGATGCTGTGGTTCGCAGCCGCCTTGGTCCGAATACCCCGATGGATGGAGTGCCTTTGCGACGATGATGTTTTTTTTTTT
>SRPV01000464.1:0-19164 GCA_018360135.1 Claviceps sorghi | reverse complement strand
AAAAAAAAAAAAAACACACACAACAGCCAAGAGATGGGCCACGAGCATACAATATTCGAGAGCCCGGCCCGTACTGTCCAGACACGGGCCAGGCGCAGACTACCTCGAGCCCAACCGCAGCAACGTTGGCGACATCCGTGACGTTTGCCAAGTTTGTGACGTTTGTACTGATGGCTCGACGGACCGTCGTGGCGAATACAGGGCCCAAAGACAACGCGGGCATGGCCAGTCCGCCTCCATGCCCAGCCGGAGGAGAACAGGCTGGGAGTCGTGACGGAATTGCGCACGGAGACAAAAAGACACAGGAGAGACGGCGACTCGCGGCAGAGACAACAAAAAAGGGCGTCGGCTACGTTTGAATGCGACACGGTGGACGTGGACGTGGACGTGGATGGGCAACTTTGTTTAAAAGGGTGGCACCGGGCAGCGGCATGCTGAGACGCAGGCGGTCTTTTGTTTCTCCCGGCATTTGTCAGTTGTTTACGAATGAGGCTGACTGGTTGCTCAAGAGTCGAGGCGCGGGGGATCTGTGGACTGCGGGCGATGCCGACCATAGGGCGACGCTGTGGCTGCTGACCAGACACATGACGGAGCAAAGCGAGGATGCAGAACCGACGTCTGGTCACCCGTGGAGCTTGGCGGAGTTATAATAAGAAACCGTGGCGCGGACGCGGGGCACTGCCCCAGACCGTCTTGATGGGCATTCGAGAAGACGGGCAGACGGGCAAGCAGCAGCATGGAAGCAGAGGCCACGAGGCCACGAGGCCACGAGGCCACGGTCAGACCGAGGAGGAAAAGGGAAGAGTCTGGGCGTCTGGGCGTCTGCCAAGGTAGCTGACCATCGCCGTGCCGTACCGCGCCGTGCCGCGCCGTGCCGCCTCCTTTCCGAATCCATGAGCCATCGTCAATCAGGCAGGGATGGCTGCGCATTCAAATGGAAAGAATCAACGACGGACGATCTGGCGACTGTTGGGTGACGGACGGTGCTGCCCAGGCCGCGACGGTGACTTTGGGAGACGAGGCCGGCGAGGCTGTCGTTGAGAGGCTGAAGGATCATGGTCAGGGTCATGGTCAGGGTCATGGTCAGGGTCATGGTCATGGTCATGGTGGTGATGATGATGAGGCTGGTGATGTGATGGACGAACCAAAACACCTCGCTTACTAGCGCGTGGCGACTGGAGGCACAAGGATGGACGCTCAGTGACGATGACGCAGCGCGCCCGGCCACATCCAGTGAATGGCCTGGTGGGCCAGTGCCCCGCTGGCGGTGTCCCGTTCTGGCCAAATCCTACGCCAAGTCCTTCGCCAAGTCCTCGAGCTACCAAACGCCAAGTCCATGGGGGTTCGGGAAGGGCAATTAATCCTTCTAGTGCCCGCTTTTTTGTTTTATCAAGGCACCCGACTAGGTACCTAGGTAGGTACCTACCTATAGTTGACATAGTGGCGCTGACCCAGCTTGCAGCGGCCAACAGCCCGGCACAGTGAATCGTAGGCAGCTCCGAAGCACTGTGCGAGTACCTACTTAAACATGCATCAAGGGACACGGTCGAACACGCAGGAGCACCTACCAAGGTAAGGAGGCGAAGAGGGAAAGGGCTATCTTTTTGCATTTTATTGGGGGATGGTTTTCTTTTCTTTTCTTTTCTTTTCTTTTCTTTTCTTTTCTTTTCTTTTCTTTTCTTTTCTTTTCTTTTCTTTTCTATTCTTTTCTCGTTTTCCTTTCTCAAACAAAGACCGCCACCGATCTAGATATCCGATAAACACAGGAAGTCGTGAATCAAACGGCCGCGAATAAGTTTCATGGGCGAATACATCCATACGTATATGTACGCACGCATCTTGGACCCGAGTTGGTGCTGACGGGTCTGTTTAGGCTCTCCAAACATATTCCTATGTGGACCCAAATGCCTGAAGTCGGGATGCTCGAGATGACTTGAAACCAAAACCCACTGTCCAGATTATTCAGGAGTCAGGCCGTGTCGACCTCGTTCACAGGGCGACGTCATTTGTGCTGCTTCCTGCTCTTTGCTTCCAGCCTGCGCATTCCCTGCTTGCTTGGGCTTGGACTGTGGGCTTGGACTGTTGCCTTTGGACGGGCTTGGACAAGCTTACTTTGGGCTTGGGCTTGGGCTTGGGCTTGGGCTTGGGCTTGGGCTTGGGCGTGCAGGTGGGCCTAGGTACCTGGTACCTGGCGCCGTATCCGTCAACTTCAAGGTTGCCAGGGACCCGTTGACCCTTGCCACAGCCGCGCGCAAGCCTCGGACATGGCCGCAAGGGCGCATGTGCCCAATCAGCGCGTGCCGACCTCGCGCCGCCCACGCCCTTTTATGCCATCTCAACCCACAGCCACGTTTTTTCTTGGACAAATTCCCATGTCCGCGTCTTCGAGCCACCAAACCGTTGCATCCAGACTCCATCCAGCTTGTCTCTGTACCCAGCCTGTGCGCGCCAGCATTTGCTGCATGATTTCGCGACCGGGGCAAAAGAGTTGAAGCGAGCCAAACGGCAAGCGAAAAGAAGAAAGAAAAAAGAGGGAAAAGGAAGTAAAAGGAAAAGGAAAAGGAAAAGGGAAAAGGAAAAAGGAAAAAGGAAAAAGGAAAAAGGAAAAAGAAAAATCGGCGCGGCATGGTTCATTGAGTCTGTTGCTTCGAAAAACCGCGCCCGGCGCAAATCCAGGGTCAAGAATCACAGGCCCAAACACCTTCATTTGCCCAGCCTACCAAGAACTCGCCCTCTTCCCCCCCCTTCCTCTCAGCTCAAGGACAATGGACGACATTTCCCTCGACACGGACCAGATCCGCAGTTGGCGGTCGATTATTACCCTCATTGTCTTCATCCTCACCAGTACGTGTCCCGCCAGCATCGGCACACGTTCTCGGCAACCATCCGAGAATGCAGCATCCGGCCGTGCCGTGTTGGTAAACGCCATGAATCGCTAACGTTGACTTTTCACATCTTGACTGCAGACATCAATGTTCTTTTCCCCTTCCACATACCCGTCTATGTTCCGCGAACATGGTGGGACCTCTTTATTGGCCTGTTGGTGCATCTGCGCATAATAGCGCCCAGAAGTTACACCTCGCAGCATGACGCCGACGACGACTTCCAGAATGGCAAACATAAGCCCTGGGTGAGATTCAATTTCCCCATGAACCTCGTCACGGCGCCACTCATTGCCGACTTGTTCCTGCTCGCCATCCTGGCCATTGGTCGGAGGGAGGTCCACGACGGGACCATTGGCGCCGACCACATCTCCCCCCTCGACATCATGATCTTCTTCATCACCCTGGCTTACATTGCCATCTCCATCGACGCGTCCGGCCTGATCCGGTACCTGGCCTTCAGAATCCTGCAATGGGGAGGCAAGGTCGGCCATAGACTCTTCTTTTTCCTCTATGCCTTCTTCTTCGTCATCGGCAGCTTCATCGGCAACGACCCCATCATCCTGTCTGGCACCGCCTTCTTGGCATACATGACGAGGGTTTCCAGCAACATCGTACACCCCAGGGCGTGGATGCATTCTCAGTTTGCCATCGCCAACATTGCCTCCGCGATCCTCGTCTCCTCCAACCCGACCAACCTGGTTCTTGCCGGGGCATTTCAAATCCGCTTCATCAACTACACGGCCAACATGATCGTCCCCGTGGTAGTCACGGCGGTTGTGCTGTTCCCCTTCCTCCTCTACATCGTCTTCGCCAACGAGTCTCTGATCCCGTCATCAATCAAGATGCACGAACTTCCACCCGAAGTCCGAGCCAAGAAACCCGTCAATCCCAACATTCCTCATGCGCGCGGCCAGCTGGAGGAAGCAGAAAATCTCAGCGCCGAAAATGATGAGCAAGGACAACTGCTCTCGTTGGAAGAGATCATGAACCCTTTCCTGGACAAAGGTGGCGCCGCATTCGGAGCCATCATCATGGCTGCGACGCTCGTCACTGTGCTTGTCATCAACGCCGTCAGTACTGGTACGGAATCGCATCCCGTCTTCTGGGTCACGCTCCCAGCAGCCTTCATCATGTTCTGCTGGGATCTCGGCTTCGGCTGGTACCACCGTGAAGAGACGAGACAAATTGCCCGTCGAGGCCGGCTGGAGGTGGAGAATGCCAGGGCCGAGAGAGCTCTGCGGGAGGAGGAGCAAAGACGGTCGGAAGCCGGTCCCGACAGCGTCAACGGCTATGAGCTCAAGGATCGGACCCCTGGCGCCGAGTCCGCGTCCGACGCGCGTGGCCAGAACGGCGCCATGCCGCCCCCTCCCACTATTCTGGTGTCGGAGAATACCGATGGGACCGCCATCGCGAGCAGCTCATCGAGCGAGTCCATTCGGTCGCACACAAGCACGGACCGGGACGGTGCGCCCAAACAGATTGGCCAAGAGAAGGGCGCCGCTGCCCTTGCAACCTCGGCCGAAGATGGACATGCGCCGGTCCCGGACAAGGCGGCCAAGACGGCCTGCCACGACGTCGACGATTCTGGGCTGAAAGCCTCCGTGCTGGCCTTTCAGCCTCATCAGGGCCGCACGACCTTGGAGTCCCTCTCCAAGGATTGCTTTCGCTGGTGCCAGGAGACGTTCCCCACGGCCGCGGCGGTGGTTCTGCATCTCCCGTTTGCGCTGGTGCCCTTTGCCTTCACCATGTTCATTCTCGTGCAGGCACTGGCCACCAAGGGGTGGATTCCCGTCTTTGCGTATGGCTGGGACCACTGGGTGAGAAAGACGGG
The DNA here is from genome assembly GCA_018360135.1 of Claviceps sorghi. Lineage (NCBI taxonomy): Eukaryota > Fungi > Ascomycota > Sordariomycetes > Hypocreales > Clavicipitaceae > Claviceps > Claviceps sorghi. Next base: position 14,448 of record SRPV01000464.1, on the reverse strand, counting down.
GACCATTGGCGCGATAGGCGGCATGGGCTTCCTGTCGACTGTGCTCTGCAATGTAAGTTGTCGCTCCGCCCTCTGGGACAGCCATTGCTCTCGTCATGCCCGCCTGGGGCCGTGGACCCTTGTGTAGCTTGTCGCTAACCGCAACGATAGTTTGCCGGCACCAACATCGGCACCACCATCCTCCTCTCCCGCGTCATCCAAACGTGGCAGGCCATCAACACGCAGAACCAGACCGACATCAGCGACCGCACCTTCTGGGCGACGGTGTACAGCATGGCCATTGGCGTCAACTACGGCGCCTTCAGCACGGCCTTTAGCGCGTCGCTGGCCGGGCTGCTCTGGCGGGACATCCTCTCCCGCAAGCACATCCACGTCTCGGGGCTGGAATTCGCACGCGTCAACCTGCCCATTATTGCCATTTCCATGGTCGTCGGCTCGGTGGTCTTGACGGGGCAGGTGTACATTATGCGGAGTGATCGGCCGTACAACCACGATTGAGCGGTTTACTGCCAATGGTCCTTTTTTTTTAAAAAAAAAAAAAAAAAAAAAAAAAAAAAAAACCAATAGACGCTTCGCCAACGGCGTCTTACTAGATTGCATTGCTCATGATGCGAAGATGGGGACGGCGGCGTTTCACGGTGTGGTGAGATGGACTAGGGAGTGAGAGTGAGGGGCACATATGGCTTGGCATGGCGTTGCCACGGTTGGATCAAGCTCGAAATAGAAATGTAAAATATAGACGGGATAGACTCTTTTTTTATTTTATTTTATTTTATTTTATTTTATTTCATGTTAATTTCGCACAAGGTCCGAGTATATAGTATGGAGAAGATGAGCCGCTTTATTCCCTCTCGCCTCGCCGTGGCTCCATCACTGTCCGAGACGCAGCACGTCTGTCAGGAACTCGACGACGTCATCCGTGCCCTTGGGGGAGTTCATCCAGTGACACCCGTCGGGATACTCGCACCACGTCACCGTCGCGCCGAAGCTCCGCAGGACCTCGCACTGCCTCCGTCCCCAGTCGACCTTGACGAGCGGGTCGTTGGCGCAGTGCTGCACCATCATGGGCGTGTTGGCCAGCACGTCGGCGTGCGGCGGGCAGGACTCGAGGCGCAGCAGCCGGCGCATCTCGTCGAGCGACCTCCCCGCAAAGGGACAGCGGCCGCTGAAGCCCACAAAGGCGCCCAGCCGTCTCTCGGGCGTCGGCACGTCGAGGTTGAAGAGGGTGTGCACGCTCGTCGCGGAGCCCATGCTGATGCCCATCAGGACCATCTTGTCCCACCGGCCGCCGAGCTGGGCGGCCTCGCGGGCGAGCAGGTCGCAGATCTGGGGCACCACCTCGCGCAGGCCCTCGAGCTGGAGCTCCTCGTTGTCGGAGAAGTCTCTCACGTTCCACACGTTGAACCACTGGTTGTACGCGACGTGCTGGCCTTCGCACTGGCGGCGCGGGGCCTGCGGGTACACCCAGCGGAACGTGGGGAAGGCTTCGGCGAGGGTTCGCTCGCGGGAGTCGCGCGTGTATTGCAGCGACTCGGTGAAGTGGGCGATGTTGTCGCCGCGGCCGTGGAGGAAGACGACGGTGTGGGTGTGCTCGTGGCCTGGGGAGGGCCCGGCCTCGAGCGTCGGGAGGGGCGAGGGCGAGGGCGAGGGCGAGGGCGAGCTGTCCATTTTGGTGGATTTTTTATTGTTTCAACGTCGATGGTTGACTCTGATCTCTTTTTTGTTTGCGTGAGCAGCGAAGGAGGAGTGGAGGGACGAAGAAGGGGAGATGGGGGATGCAGAGCAGCGTTTGCACGCGAGAAGAGGACGCGGCCGGCAGACCACCAACAGGCAGCTCTCGGCCAGGCAGCACTGCAGCAGCCGCCGCCAACCAACACACCAGACGGGCGCAGCTCATTGCATGCCAGGTGCAGCATGTTTCGTTGGCAGTTGCCAGCAGACTTGTTGGACGTGGCATGGCCATGGCGGCCGAGGTTGGCCGGCCAGACAGGACCTTCCCCTGCATATGCATGATCCGGGTGTGGTGTTTTGGATGCCCATGGCATACCGCCGCCTCACCACGCTCGTTCTCCCCGCCGGCGTTTCGAGCATCTGCAAGCCGGGTGTTCATTGTTGTTATGGCTTATGGCACGAATGGCCGCCGACCTCACAGTTTCAGCGGGAGGCGTCTTGCCCAGGACTGGTCGCGCTGGTCGCGCCGCAGCATGCTCCGGGGTCAAGACTCGCTTCACCATGTGAGGGAGCTCGATTCATGCCTGCTCGAGATCGGGGGGGGGGGGGGGGGGGGGGGGGGGGGTTCGCCTTTCCTGAGAACCTTTTGAACGCCGGCTTGCCGTGCTGCATCCGTCGCCGCTCTGGTGGGAAAAGACCTTGTGGTGGGAGAAGACCTTGCCCGATTCCATGGAGATAACCTTCTGCTTGAAAGGGACAAGATGGAAGCGAATTCGCTAGCAGAAACAGAGAAATAAGAAGGGGGGTTGTGGTGGAGCGGACAAGGTAGGGAGAGGCTGGAGTCTGGTCTAATGGGAGAGCGACTGGGAGCGACTGGGAGCGACTGAGAGCGACTGTGGTCTGGTGGGCAAGTGTTGACAGCTCGGAACCGGCGGGCCGTGAGAACGTGGCTTGCTTGTACATGCGATATCCGCAACATGCCGGGAGCGTTTCTGCGTTCTCCTGTTTATCATGGCACTGAAACAACTGCGCGGTTGATCTGATTAGGAGCCGGAGCCTTGCCCATTGCCAGGACCCGGCTGGGTGGTCGGTGAGGCTGGGGTCACCAGACTGGTGACTAATCAACGGCATGCGGCAACAAGAAGTGGACAAGGTCGAGGCAACTCGGCTGCCAAGATTTGTGACAACATGATGAACCTTGATGTGTCACTGGTCTGGAGAACGAACGATTGTCACGAGATGCACAGGCGTGCTCGCCGCCCGTTGTTTGCCCTCTTTTGCCTTTCTCACGCTCTCCGATGGGAGCCGATCCGGCTGGACGACAATCATGGCCATCATGAGGGCCATGGCAGCGACGCCAGCGACGCCAACCACGAGGCGCCACACGGCTGTCCTTGAGCCTTTAGCCGGCCACTATTTTCGGCTGTAACTTGTGGATGTCGCCCGGAAATGTCGGATGCGAAGCTCATCCGTCGAGGCGGTCATGGATGGTGGCGGGCGCATCCTGATGCCTTGGCGTCTTTTCAAGCGTTTCTTCAAGCGACCTTTTTCGATTCTGGGGGGGCTTGATGCCTCGATATTTATAGCTCCTTCGCCTATTCTGCCGCGCGCGGTCGTGGACTTGCGATCCCCTCATGAGCAGACAGCTGACATCTGGGCAAATGCTCGCCCCAAATCGCCCAGGCCGAGCCGGACAGAGCTCCTAAAAAGGGAAATTACACACCAGCCCATCCGTTTAGTCAACGACGGTATAGGTCGATAGAATCTGGTTGCGCGGTTGGTTTGGTTTGCTCGCCGCATGTCGACTCCATCAACACAAACAGGACGAGCGAGTAACAACATGTCCGCGACGCACAATAGTGACGAGGCAGAAGATGCAAGCTATGTGGGCACTCCATCTATCCACGGGACCGAGGCCTCCGACAAGATGCGACCCTGTGTATCTGAGGCGCGAAACCTGTCTCTCCAAGATGTCGCCGCGGTCCATGTTGAGATCCGAGACCTTTCCGTGTCGGTCAACACGGCACCATCGTGGCTCGAGCCAGCCACATATCAGGACTTACTCGCCGCTCGGTTCAAGACGACACCCCGCAGAAAGAAGCTGTTGCATGCGGTTACGGCGGATTTCAAACCTGGGACTTTGACAGCCATCATCGGCGGCAGCGGCTCGGGTAAGACTACCTTGCTGAGCGTTTTGGCCGGGCGCATCACGAGCTCACGACTCAACCAGACGGGCACTGTTTCTTTGACCAGCCGAGCGCGTTTCCACAATGTTCCGTATTCGTATGTGATGCAGCACGATGTTCTGCTGCCGACGCTGACAGTACGCGAGACGCTGCACTACTCGGCCGCCCTGAGGCTACCGTCGTCGACCTCGCAGGAGACTCGTAATCGCGTGGTAGAAGAAGTGATTCTCGAACTGGGACTGAAGGAATGCGCAGACTCGAGGATCGGGAGTATTAGGCATCGAGGTTGCTCTGGAGGGGAGAAGAGACGAGTCAGCATCGGTGTACAACTGCTTGCCAATCCATCCGTCTTGTTCCTAGACGAGCCAACGACCGGGCTTGATGCCACAAGTGCCTTCCAGCTTGTGCGGACTCTCAAGTCTCTGGCACAGAAGGGCCGCACAATCGTTGCGACAATTCATCAGCCGCGTTCTGAGATATGGAATCTATTCGATAATCTGCTCGTCTTGTCCAAGGGCCAGCCTGTCTATTCTGGCTCCACCACGGACTGCCTTCCCTGGTTCGTGGCCCATGGCTTCTCACTGCCGCCATTTATCAACCCTGCCGAATTCATCGTCGACGTGGCGGCCGTGGACAACCGGACTCCCGAACTAGAGGCAGAGACCATGGCAAGAGTGGCCTCTTTGCAGGCCGCTTGGGAAGAGGAGAGCATCAGACGTTATCCACCACTGACTGATACCCCTGCTGTCGTGGGCCGGAGGGGAAGGCCAATGGCCAAACCTCGCGCAGGTTTTCTTCGTCAGTTGCACGTCTCACCCATCGAACATTCAAGGTGACGTATCGTGATCCCCTTGGAATGACGGCTTCCATCGTCGAGGCCATTCTTATGGGTGTTGTCACGGGCTACATCTTCTTCGACCTGGGACGCGATCAAGCTGGCATTCGTTCCAGAGAGGGAGGCTTGTACTCGGTCTCTGCCCTGCAGGGCTATTTGGTTCTTCTCTTCGAGGTCTACCGCTTGACCATTGACATTCCAGCTTTTGACCAGGAGTCTTCCGACAACTGTGTGGATGCCCTTCCCTTTGTCATTTCGCGACGACTGGCCCGCTTACCCACGGAAGATCTTCCGGTGCCCTTCCTCTTTTCAGTCCTGGTGTATTTCCTGGCTGGTTTTGAGCGATCTGTGAGCAAGTTCTTCATCTTCCTCGCGATAACGATCCTCAACCACTATGTCGCCGTAACCTGTGCCATGATCTGTGTGGTTGCTGCGCGGCATTTTTCTGGCGCCAGTCTGATTGCGAATATGATATACACCATATAGGCTATGGCATGCGGGATGTTCACCCCAGTAGACACTATTCCCGTCTACGTACAATGGCTCAAATGGGTCGCCTACAATGTGAGTGTCCTGTCCTCGAGATATCCAAGCATTCTTTTCGCCCTCTATAGTTACTCTCCCCGCCCCCCCCCCCCCGGAAAACTCTGGGACTGATGCTTTTCTTCAAGTTCTACGCCTTCAGCGCATATGCAGGCAACGAATTCGAGGGCAACTTCTACGACTGCCCCCACGTAGGCGGCCCCTCAAATCCAGCTTGTATGCAATACAGTGGAGATTTTGTCATGAAATCTCTTGGGTTTCCCAGCAACTGGGTTACCCGGCCGATTGTTATTCTCGCATTATTCGTTTTTCTTTTCCTTGGCCTGTCAGCAGTCGGGCTGCATCTTGTGAAAGTCGAGATGACCGTCGCTCGCTCCCACACGTCCAGCGCGGATCTCTCAGCTGGCAAAGAGAAAATGACGGCGCGTTTGAACTCGGAATGCCGAGCCATCGATCTCGGCCTAGAAAATTTCGCGCTTAGTCTTGAGAAGAGAAACGCGTTGGGTATGCAGCTACCGCAAAGGACCATCTTGCATCCATTGACGACGACTTTCCAGGCTGGAATGCTGAATGTCATCATGGGGCCTTCAGGCTGCGGCAAGACATCGCTCTTGAACGCCATGGCTTTACGGCTACGAAACTCCGTGGGCACCAAATACAAGCCATCCGGGAAATTGACCTTGAACGGAGCATCGCCCTCCAACTCTGTCATTCGCTCCGTCTGTTGTTACGTCTGCCAAGACGATGACGCTCTGCTGCCGTCCTTGACTGTGCGAGAAACACTGCATTTTGCCGCTGGTCTTCGCCTTCCTTCTTTTTTCAGCACCGCCGAAAAGTCCAGACGTGCCGAAGATATTCTGATGAAGATGGGACTAAAAGACTGTGCGAACAACGTAATAGGAAGCGACACGATTAAGGGCATTTCCGGGGGCGAGAAACGACGTGTCTCCATCGGCATCCAGATACTCAACGATCCTCGTATTCTCCTGCTGGACGAGCCCACATCGGGCTTGGACGCATTCACGGCTAGCTCCATCATGGAAGTGCTCGAGGGACTGGCCAACGAGGGACGGACAGTCATCTTGACAATTCATCAGGCCCGGTCGGATTTGTTCAGGCATTTCGGGAATGTCCTGCTGCTTGCACGAGGGGGTCTGCCTGTCTATGCTGGATCCGCGAAGCGCATGCTTGGTCATTTCGGACAGCTTGGCTTCGACTGCCCTACGCACACGAATCCAGCCGACTTTGCGCTTGACATGATTACGGTAGATTTGCAGCAAGCCGACCGAGAGGCGGAGAGCCGTGCGAGGGTCGAGCGCTTGATCGAGCACTGGAGAGAACGCGGGGCAGAAGACGACGTCGACGGGATAGCCGAGGACCGACTATCAGTAATCCACAAGGCGGATGAGCCGAGTGAGAAGTCGATGGCACGGATCCGGAGTCAAGTAGCTTCCTGCGAGCGACGAGAATCGAACAACATCCAAGTGGATGTCATGCCCAAAGCCGGGCAGAAGGAATTACCGCCGCAAGGCGTCTCCTCGCCACAAGGCCCGTTCAGCAAAGCAAATCTCTCTTCCCCCGCCGAACTCGGTGCCCTCGTGCGCAAAAGAGCCTCCATACGCACAGCATTGCCTCTCCTTCTCCGGCGTGCCATGATCAACACCCGCCGCCAACCGCAGCTCATCATGGCCCGCACCATGCAGGTCGTAGGCCTCATGGCCGTCTTTGTCCTCTTCTTCGCCCCGCTTGGAAATGACTACTCCGCGGTGCAAACTCGCATGGGTTTCGTCCAGCAGATTGGAGCATTCTACATTGTCGGCATGCTGCAGAACGTGGCCGTGTACCCCGACGAGAGAGACGTCTTCTACCGAGAGCACGATGACGGCGTCTACACCGCCGACACCTTCTTGGCATCGTACACGCTGATTGAAGTCCCCTTTGAGATGCTCAGCTGTCTCGTCTTTGGCGCACTGGCCGCCTTTGTCGTCGGTCTCTCCCGGACGGTCACCATGTTCTTCGTCTGCACCTTTGCCTGCTTCGGCGTGGTATCCTGCGGCGAGAGCCTGGGCATCATATTCAACTCCCTGATGAGCCACACTGGCTTCGCCGTCAACCTCATGGGTGTATTCCTGTCCCTCGCCAACTCCATGGCCGGCGTGCTGTCCATTGAGATGCCCCGTTTTCTCAAGGCGGTCAATTATCTGTCTCCGATCCGGTACGCGGCCCGGGCTATCGCGCCGTATGCACTGCGCGACGTGCGGTTTACGTGTACGGATGCGCAGCGGCTGCCGGATGGACACTGTCCCATCGAAACGGGCACGCAGGTCTTGGATCTGTACAAATTCAACGTCGATCCGGTCGTCAACGTGGCGTGTCTGGCGGCGTGTATTGTGGTGTATAGGCTGCTTGCTTGGTTGCTGTTGCGGCTAGTGCGGGCGCGGTGGAGGGGCCGGTAGGTGGAGGAGTGGGCTGATGGGTTTTTTTTTTTTTTTTTTTTTTTTTTTTTTTATTTTTTTTTTTGTTGTTTTCATGGCCCACCACAGCCTTGATGATTCTCTATAGACGAGTGCAAGCGGCATCTTGAATTTCGATTTTATTTTATTTTCACGTCTACATGACTCGCGTGCTTTGTATGTATACGCAGGCGTGATGCGGCAACGCTTTGCAGCTTACATGTGCATTCTGTCTCTCGTCGTTCTGTCTGCGCGACTGGACCGTTCAGGGCGTCATGTCCGGGCACGTCTTGAGGGCCTTTGCGATGCAAATCTCCGGCGCTATTCGGTCCACGATGAGCCGCAGACCATCGGGCGGCAACCAAAAAGTTTCCCCCTTTACGACGTCCCCAGCCCGCTTTGGATACACGCCTTTGACAAGGATATGGATAAGGCTATTTTGGTCAGGATTTCCCCGCCATGAAAAGGGCGAGTTCTGGACTTGCGTGGATTGAATTCGAGACAGTCCTGGTGGAGATGTCGTGTTTGACGGGTGCTTTGCGCGAGCGCGAGCGCCGGAATCGGGATCGTGCACCGCTGATGGGGTCGTGGAGGGGCCCGGCCACCGTGCCACTCGGAGAGCCGTGGAAGAGTGTCCTCCGCAAATCTCGTCGTCGCGGTGGCCCATGCCAAACCTGCCGCCGGATGCCAGGCCACCTGTCCTGCCGACCAACAGGCTGTGCTCCGCGGGTCGAGAGCGGGCGCCTCTGTGTGGGCTGGGATACCGAGACTGTGCGGACCTGCTTGCGGCCCTCCTGGTCTCCGAAGAGGATAGGCCGGGACGGAGGGTAAAAACTTGGGCGGTTGCTTTTGGGACCAGTGCGGCAGGGCGAGTCCCGGCGAACAGGGGTCGCGGACTTGGTAGGGCGAGGAGGGTTGTAGCTTTCGTTCGTGTGCCATGCGATGCTCGTGCATACATCTGGCCGAGATGGAGATGTACATACGTCTGGTGGGTGGGGGAATTGGGCGGTAGTATGTCGTAGCTGGCGGTGCACGTTGTCTTGGGCGACCAAACCTTGCGCAAGCGGAGATTGTGTGTGACAGAGCACAGGGCGTGAGCATCATTGTGGCCGGCCCAGCCTCATCCCCGAGGCAAAGCCATCTTGTACACGTGTGATGTTGCACGGGTTCGCCTTGGCAACCAGGCAGAGCCTTCTCTGGGTTGTAGCAACTCGCACGGAATTTGACAAGGTCGTCTGGGTCAAAGCCTTCAAAACGTGCGCGGGATGGTCCAAGACGTCCGTACAACATCCAAGTAGGTCCCCAGCATGAAGATCATGCAAAGCCAAGCGGCTTGGCACGTCAGCAAGTCGGATTGAGTAGGTACCTAAGAGGCGCATTTCACGAACCATCTTGGGAGTCACGTGGTGGAAAGACAATACACAGCATGCAGAGTGGTTCGTGATGTACATTGGTATGTACATACATACATACTGTACAATACACCCCTTGAATGATTATAGGTGTGTACAAGCCCCACCTGTTGCAGGTGGCAGGTCCCTTCTTAACAGTGCTGCCACTTAGCGAGTGAGTGATCCGTGCGCATAAGAGTTATGTGTGTGCCTAGTAAGCGAGGGCTACGTGCGTGCATTTAATGCCCCGCAGGCTTGCGGCTGTTAAGGCGGCACGCGGGGGATTTTCGGGGTATTGACCAGGGCTTGTAGGTACATTTTTTTGTATTGAAATTGCACTTAGCTTAATGTTCTTTTTGACCAGGGACTATGTCATCGCAATTTCCGAAGCGACGCCTGATTGGCCTAATCACCCCTGCCAAGTCACGACCTATAATCATTCAAGGATTGTACTGTACATAAAACAGCACCACGTTGGTGGGCTGCCGGACAGAAAAAGAAGGAGCCTTCCCCACACCTGCCGTCCTAAATTTGAGTCAACGGAGAAGGGCCTGATTCGTCCCAGCCCAGCCATCATGAGAATTGCCTTGTTTCATGTTGATTCCTCACCAAAACATTCCGGTCCAACGCCCCGAAGCGTCAAGCGCGGCATCGGATGCCGCGGACCCAATTTCAACGACCACATCTTCTGCCTCCGCTGCCCAGGAGCCGCACCGGCCGAGCTTCTGGATGGGTCTGCGTTTCCCCGATGGTCCGTGGTTGACGACTAGGCAGCAGAATAGCGAGTGGCGCAAAATCTTCCTTCTTTTTTCTTTTCCCCCGGGGCCTGGTGGGAGAGGCACGTCGTTTGAGCACGCCGACCAAGCGATCTGGACGCCGGCGCAGGGCCGTTTACGAATGATTCCCTTACGGCGTGTTTTCCCGGGAGATGCGGTTGGCGCAATTGCCGAATCACATCGGCATGCCCAGATCGCGATACGGCAAAAATGGCTGCAGTGGATGCGGACGGCTGCCATCAGGGATAAATCTCAAACAAGAGCAAGATCGAGAGCAGGCAGGTCCCCACCACAGGTTGTGCCTTGTTGATGGGGGGCGCTGCTCTTTTTGCAGATCAGGTGCCTGGCAGCCACAACCGTCTTGTGTCTTCGCCGTCGTTCTCGAAGCTTCCAAGGACGCTGGTCGCCAACACTGACCCCCGTGCCCGTGGCGCAGAGCGGTGTTGGCTGCATTGTGTTGCATTGTGTTACCTTGGCACGGCTCTCTCAGCCGGACACGGACACTGGTCGGTGGGGTGGAATGTGATGTGGACAATTACAGTTCTACCCATGCATGGCGCAGGAGATGCAATTCTGCTGCCTGTACGCATCCGGCTGCGGTTTGTCTCGTCTTGTCAGCGCTCTGTCAGATGGATGCCACCAAAACGCCGCCTGGAGAAGCGTCGATGCCGTTGTCCGTTGCGACCGAGATTTTCGGCCGTCAGCATTGAGTCCCGGATGCAGCAAGTTGGATAGCAGTGGTGGACCCGGCCGAGAGCCTCTCACAGTAGCAGATGCACATCAATGTAATATCTTGGATTTCCATCAGGCCAGACTCTTTCCTGCCAGTGGGGCTCGACGCCTTTGCGCATGAAGCTATGTGTGTAGGTCGTCCTGAGTCCTGACTTCTCGTCCAAAGGCAAACCCCAGCTCTCTCCATCTTCACGGTCCAATGTCTGGGGTGCGGGGATGTGGAGAAATCACCAGCATGTGGATTTGGGGTAAAAAAAAGAAAAAGAAAAAGAAAAAAGAAAAAAGGTGGCACTGGTGCGTTTATTTTCTTCTCCTCAAGCCTCCTCCGGACTGTGGACTGCGGACTGCGGACTGCGGACTGTTTCCCACCGTCTGCAGCTGTCACATCCGAGATGGAGCCCGATGTATTCACTCTCTAATGAAGGACGCTATCTGCGTGTGAAATATATAGGATGAGCATCTCTGGCGAGGTGCCTGAGATAAGGGCTAGATACTAAGGCAGCGCCTCCCGAGGGTTCCGGATCGAGTGGAACCTAGGAATCCCGAATACCGCGATGTGCAACAGCAGCCAGGGTCACGTCGACCTGTTGTTTTGTGAGCCGCATGTACTGTACACATGTACATAGTACACAAAAGGTCATCGTCCGGGGTTCGACAAGGGTCGGCAGTTGCCATTGTCTCCCGCTTCTGTAGATGGATCGTCGATCTATCTCCGACTACTTTAAGTCGGCACCTCCCCGCTCCGCCTCAACATGGAACCACAGAGATCAAAATATCAAACCACAACTCCGTCCTTTCCAGACCTGGAGATAATTCATCCACAAGGGGCCACGGGCGCACCCTCAACCAGCCACCATGGCAAATATCTAGTCAGCGCACCCTGGCACCGCTCCCTGCATGATTCGGCGCTCACACAGAGTCATGGCTAACACACAATCCTAGTCACGAACCAAACAAGGTTCGCGACGAGCACCCGGAGGAGAAGGGTGCCTCGTACACTCAGGAGACTGACATTGACATGCAAAACAACCTCCAGGCTAGGTAAGCTGTAGGATGGCAATGGCGATCCCTTTGTCCGATTCATACCATGGCGCCATGGCACAGCCAACCGCATCTAACCCCAGCTGGTTAGGATTCGCAACCCCTTGCAAGGCATTTCTCGAGAGCAGCTCATGCAAGATGTAGAGCTCTTTGCTCATCAGCGGGGGCTTCAGGAACAGACGGCGCTCCTCAAGAAGGGCGCTCTGGTCGCGCAGGATCCCAGCAACGTTCACAACATAGACGGCCCCGAGAAGCTCTCTGCCAGAGAACTCGAGATTCTGGATGACGAAGTAACCCACAAATGGCGAATGCCCTGGCGGCTGTTTCTGACCATCTTCACGTGCTCAATTGGTGCCGCCGTCCAGGGCTGGGACCAGACGGGCAGCAATGGAGCCAACATTTTCTTCCCAGCATATTATGGAATCGGTGGATCGTCGACTCGTGAGAAGATCATTGTTGGTCTCATCAACGCTGGTCCTTATATCGGGTCTGCGTAAGTCGGACCTTCCCTCGTGCCCCGTGCCCCTTGGTTAGACAAGAGTTTTTGGAAACACGCGACTGACCAGCTGGTTTCTTTCTTTCTTTCTTTCTTTCTTTCTTTCTTTCTTTTTTTTTTTTTTTTTTTTTTTTTTTTTTTTTTTTTTGCTTGTTTCTTCTCAAAAGTTTCATCGGCTGTTGGCTGTCAGACCCATTGAACAACTACTTCGGACGTCGAGGCACCATTTTTTTCTCCGCCCACTTCTGCATCTGGCCTGTTATCGGATCAGCTCTGTGCCACACCTGGGAGCAGCAGCTTGCCTGTCGCATTCTGATGGGCATTGGTATGGGCGCAAAGGCTTCGACGGTGCCGATCTATGCTGCCGAGAATGCGCCTGCCTCCATCCGAGGTGCTCTGGTCATGTCATGGCGTATGTGGTCTTGACTAGCCCCCAACGAGAAATATTTGCCCTCTCCCAGAACTGACAAAAGGCACCCCTCTAGAAATGTGGACTGCTTTTGGAATCATGTTGGGCACCGCCATCAATCTTGCTGTGTTCAAGTTGGCGGGCCCGTTGAACTGGAGACTCATGCTTGGTATGCAACCGACCGAAAACATCTTCTGTGTCCATTGGGTTGTATCTCACCACTGACCAAAAACTAAAAATTGACAACCCACAGGCGCTCCTTTCATACCTGCTGTTCCTTTGATGACATGCATCTATCTTTGTCCCGAGTCTCCCCGTTGGTACATGAAGAAGGGTAGATACCAGGAAGCCTGGAAGTCCCTGCTCATCCTCCGCCGAGACCCCATCCAGGCCGCTCGTGATCTATACTACATTAGCGCACAGCTGGAGATTGAACAAGCACTGGTTGGGCGTACCAACTATGTCTCTCGATTCACCCAGCTTTTCACCATTCCCCGTGTACGACGCGCCAACCTGGCCGCCTTTACCGTCATGATTGCCCAGCAGATGTGTGGTAAGTTGTGTCTGGGCATATGCATTCGCCCTGCACGCGGATGGAGGCGAAGAAAGGGGCGAATGCAAGCTAACTCTGTCAGGCATCAACATCATCGCTTTCTACTCGACCACCATTTTCGAGCAGGCCTTCAAGCACGACCCGAACAAGCAGTTCAAGGCCATGATTGGATCTTTTGGCTTTGGTCTGGTGAACTGGCTGTTCGCCTTCCCCGCCTTCTTCACCATCGACTCTGTAAGCAAAGACACGGCCCAAGAGGCATTTCAAACAAGATTCATGGCGCTAATGATGCTCACCAGTTCGGTCGACGGAGCTTGCTCTTGTTCACCTTTCCGCAGATGGTTCGTCATCTTGTTCTTCCAAACGCGCCTTGGACTCGACTAACAAACGAGGCAGTTTTGGACCTTGCTCGCTGCTGGTCTTTGCACTCTGATTGATGAAGAAGGCTCCATGGCAGACGCCCGAACCGGCTTGGTCTGTCTGTTTGTCTTTCTCTTTGGCGGTTAGCATTCTTCCACTCCTGGCTTTTCTACGCGTACCGCATCTGACTTTTTGGCTCTCCAGCCTTTTATTCCCCTGGCGAGGGCCCCGTTCCCTTCACATACAGCGCGGAAGTCTATCCCTTGTCCCATCGTGAGACGGGCATGGGCTTTGCCGTGGCCACGTGCCTTTTCTGGGTGAGCAGCCACCCTTTTCCCTGTTCCCTTTTCCCTGCCCTCTCGAGTCCATACGCAAACCGCATCAAAAAGTGGTCGAATCTGACGCGTCAAACATGCCAGGCCTCGGTGTTGGGAATCACGTTCCCGTTCCTGCTCGACCGCCTCGACACCATCGGAGCATTCTCCTTGTACGCGGGGTTCAATGTCGTGGCATTCATCATGATCTTCTTCTGGGTGCCGGAAACCATGCAGCGCACGTTGGAGGAGCTGGACTGGGTGTTTGGCGTGCCCACCCGGAAGTTTGCCAAGTACCAGCTGACCGTTGCCCTCCCGTGGTGGTTCAAGCGGTATGTCTTGCTCCGGCGCAACGCCACCAAGGAGCCTCTGTATCAGTTCGAGAAGGTGGCCATGACGGCTCGAAAGGACTCCGTCGCCAACCAGCACGTGGTGGTGCACTCTGACTGAGGTGCGCCTCCGGGGCATCGACAATGCTGGCTGGGTCCGAGAACCGGCCGCGGCGACTCGGCTGCAGGCGCCACGACGGCAACATGGCCAGTCCCGCCTGGTCCAGGTCGGATGGCATGGACCCGAAGCTCATGACTCGTGAGCCTCGATGTTCCGTGACGGGGTCCGTATGTGCGCAGTCGCGGCCTGCTCTTCTTCTTGTTTCTTCTTCTTGGGTTTTTTTTTTTTTTTTTTTTTT